>CAEFZX010005651.1:0-59518 GCA_903066825.1 Alfaro cultratus | reverse complement strand
AATAAATATTTATATCCTGTATAGCACTTCTGGATAGATGCAAACTACATTTCGTTGCTTGTACTTGTGACAGTGCAGTGACAGTAAAGTTGAATTCTATTCTATTCTATTCTATTCTAAAAGAGGTGAAGAAAATTGTATCAATGCATAAACACAACTATCAAGTAATTAAAAATATGAAACGAATAGTTTTAGATGTTGATGGCTGTTGGCAGGGAGGATTTCCTGTAGCAGTCTGTATTACAGTGAATCTGAAAAGGTCTCTGAATGAAGACAGTTAAATAAATAAATATATACTTAGAGATAAAATAGCAGCTCTTTATATATATTTTAATGAAGTTAAATGCAAAATTTTGCTAAAAGGGAATGCATAGTTTCTTTATGTAGAATAGCAAATTTTAAAATAATTTAAAAAATATTTAGAGTCCAGCCTAATAAAGAAACTGATCTAAAAGCCTATCACTGGTACTTTTAGTCTTATTCTTTGCTGAAATTCAATGTAAATATTGCAGGAAACAGAAAAGAAACTGTTAAAAGCATGTATTTCTTATGTTTATACTTAAAATATTAGCTGGTTCTGCTGGACTATTAGAAACTTGTTCCTCTACTGAGTTTCTCTTCTGAAAACAAAACCATGCACTACTTTTTCTGTGTCCTGTTTCAACAGGAAACCCTTAATTTCACCAATAGCCAAACTAAATTAATTTAATGAATTCTTGAAAAGCAATTCCAGATGAAATTTGATGTTTATGTTGGGGAAAATTTATAGCCAATCAGGAGATAAAATGTATTTTTAGACTTGTTATGTTGTATTTCTGTGTCTTAATAATCTGCAGATGTTTTCACTCAGACAAACCTTTAGGAGCAGTTTAACTGATTATAACTGGTGGTTTGTAGAAGGAAATGTCCTTCAGCCGGTTCAGCTCATAACCTTTTAACGGATTTGTTTTGTTTGAGATGACTGCTTCCTGTTTTCCCTGCAGCAGCTTCAGCCTTCAGATACATCTTTACTCTGTTCTTCTTAAATGAAACAAATGTTGTGAAAGTCTTAAAAGGATGATTGTTGTGGCGGTTTTATCTTCAGGAAAACATTTTGTTAATTAATCTGCTAGTTGCTCTGCAGGAACGTGAACTACCCTGGTGTCTGTGAACGTTAATAATGCTGTGCTAATAAGACTAAGTAATGTGAGCTGGAGAACAGAACCATCGTCTGGTGTGTTCGTGTGTCTGCGTGGGAGTTGGATCTGGGATATTTTGGGGGTGTTTGCTGGCCCAATGCACTCTGGGATATGGAAATAAGATTTTAAATAACAATAATGAGAAGATAAGTTGGGAAAACCTTCTTAGTTTGCTTCTTTTTATTAATAAAAAATTTTAAATCTTTCAGTTTTCATATATTCTCCATACGTAAATCACAACAAACTCCTATAATTAGTGATAATTATATTTTTAAAGCTAATTGTTGTTGACCTTTTGTGTGATCTGAGTAATAAATTAATTAAAATAAATCCTAAAAGTCTAATTAAAACTGTAAACATTCGATGTGGAGGAAGTCGAATTTCACAGTCACACTGTGAACGTATCCGAGTTTCTACGAGTTGATTGTTCTTAAAACAAGTCAAAGTTTGGAAAAATACACTTAACACTGAAACTGGAAGATATTTTGAATAAACAAAAAAGGAAATAAAATCCACATGAAATCATAAATGAAATAGATTATGAAGTTTGTAAACAAAATTTCCCTTGGAAAAATAGTAATCATCAGAATTGAAATTGACCTCATTTTAAGTTATTTATCAATTGATTAGTCATTGCAAGTCGGAGCAGTAATTAAGCCAAAACTGGACAAAAAATAAATAAATTTTACATTAAAGATGAAAAAAGCATAAAAAAAACTCAAGTGTCAGTTTTAGCATCACCTGGTGCAAAATCTGTAAAGAATTATTTCCCATTAAGTATCTTTTGCTCTCAAATTGTTAATTGGTTAATCCAAAATATAATAAACACATCAGCCTTACACAAATATTTTTTATTGGCTGCAGATTCCTCCTTTGCTACAAATAATCAACCAATCACTAAGGAATGTCACGTTGTTGCTTTTTAGGTAATAACATGTTTATGTTCTTATTTTTAGAAAGGAACTGTGCCATTTGTTTTCATCTTTTGCTGTATTTGTAATATTTTATTTTAAAAAGGCTTATGTGGTTAAATGAAAAATCTGAAGACTGTGGCAATTTTTTGTTTGATTAATCATCAGAAGAATCGATTAATCGCCAGAATAATCAAATAATCGATTACTAAAATAATCATTAGTTGCAGCCTTAATGATGAGTAAATATCAGAAAATGCCAATTTTTTCAGGTTAATTGTCAGAGTAATTGATTGCTAAAATAATAACTTCTCACAGGTATTGATATTTATTTAGCACACATGCTAGTTATTTAGCCTTTAGCATTGTTTATGTTGTAGTTTTATGACTGTACTGCTCTGGGACTACAAATGGAAGCAGCTTAAGCTAAATCTGGTGCAAAACATCTTTTATCAATGGTTTTGTTTTAAATGAGCTCAACAGCTCAGAAAAAATAATTGAATTTAATTATAATTTTCAGCATTTCTTTTTCAAATTAAACTGTGAAACTGTAGGTTCTTAAACAAGTTACAATTGTTGTTAAATTTGAATTATATTTATTTTTGTAAGGTTTTCTTACAATCCCCTGTGAGAAACATCGTTCAATAAAAGTGCAATTTTAGCTCGTGTAATGTGTTAAATCCAGATAAGTTGTGCATTACTTCCTCCTGAAGACTCTTCAGTCTCTGAGGAATCGAGTGAACACAATTAAAGTGGGTCAAAGGTCATTGCTGAGGCGCTGCAGCGTTAAATGCTGTCGCTGCTGCTGTTGATGTTTATCTCCTGGTGAAACATTTAGAAATCTGTCTTTTTTTCCAGGCGGTGTGGGATTTGGAGATAAAACGTGTGTTTCTTTTTCTGTTTCACCTTTGACCCACAGCGAGCGAATCGGAACTTATTGTCTGATGGAATGTGACAAGAATTTGCCATTTTTTTGTTCCTCTGTTTTTTATTCCTGAGGGGTTTTTTTCCATTTGCTTTTGTTTGATACATTAGTGCATAGGAGAGGCTTGTCCCTGAAATGTGTTGCCTGAAGAAGCACTTTGAGTTTGAAGGAGCAGCAGAGAGCTGCGTTTTTACCCCGAGTCATTTAAATTCTCCTTATTGAGGATCAGCTTGGCTTAATGTTTGGTTTAATGTTTCTCTGTATTCAGACAAATGTCTCTGAGGCATGGATTAAAAAGAGAAAATTATGATTTATTTTAGATGTTTTTTCTTTAACAAAAACCTCCATTAATGTGCTTTGTGCTAATAGAAGACAGATTTTCTATCCGTCCGTTTATCCATCCATCCATCTATCCATCCATCCACCCATTCCAATGTCCAAACATCCGTCCGTCCATCCTTCCATCCGTTCGTCCATCCTTCTGTCCGTTCTTCCATCCGTTCGTCCATCCTTCTGTCCGTCCGTCCGTCCATCCATCCTTCTGTCCGTTCGTCCATCCTTCTGTCCGTTCTTCCATCCGTTCGTCCATCCTTTTGTCCGTCCGTCCATCCATCCATCTATCCATCCATCCAAACTGTAGTTTGTAAAGATTAAAAGTTGAAGTCTGATTTTCTGCTGAAGTTTTAATTCTGTTTATTATAAAATCCAATTTTCTCTTCATCTTGTTTCTGTTTGAGTTTTGTTGCTGTAGCCTTTAGCCACCACAAGGGGGCGTCTGCACCACTCTCTTCCTCTGTTTATGTGCCTCGCCCATAATTGTTGTCTGAGCTTTATTTATATATCCATTTTTACCCCCAAACGTGCTCCAGCAATGAAGGCCGAATTTTTGCTTTTGCTTTAGTTTTAAATAATTTGGGTAGAAAAGTAAAAAGGAGCTTTAATTTTCAGATATATACACATAAATCTGAACAATAACTGAAAATGTTACTTTATTTATAACAGCACATCACTTAAAACAGATCAGTATTTATTGTAATTGCTGATTCGTTGCATTTCCTGCATCAGGTTTGTGACCCATCAGACTTTTGCATGCTTCTTCTGTGTTTTTGTGGCTTTTTCTGCAGCTTCTTTCAGTTGTTGCTTATTGGAGGGGATTAGTTCCTTCAATCTTTTTCTGTAGATTCTGGATTCATTTTGCTGCAGTCTTAACTTATGTCATCTTCAGAGGAAGATTAATCACCCATGAAAGCCCAAACCATTTTTAATATGAGCAGATGTTTCTTTAGCCTTTCTGTTGCTTTCCTAAAGGTTTGTTTTTGTCTCTTTTGTCCATAAAACTTCACTGCAGATATTTTGGGTGGTTTTAATACAGCAATTAAAAGCTGATTTTATGCACAAATATGTACTTTAGACTAGAGTATATATCAATGAATATATGTTATCCTGTTAAATGGACAAATGATCACTTTCTGTTGCATCTGACATTTCTTTTTTAAAGTAGTCATGTTTGGTCTGCTTTAATCAACCTTTAGTTCGTTTGCATAGAAAGTTTGGTTCTTTTGGGAAGGTGTGAATGCGTAATCAAACTCTGGTCCACCTACAAACATAAGGTCTTGGTTCGGTTGAAGTGAACTTTGGCGCGGCTCAATTTCATAATTTGAACACCAAGCGGATCAGAAGATGCTCCAAAAGAATATATATCGGCATAGTCAAGTGATCAATATCAATAGAAATTCATGTGATACAATACTCAATATATAGAATCAGAACCGCACAGCAATCTACTTATGGATTAAAGTGTTTGCCACTTATTGTGTGGCTTGAGTAAAGTCAAAGCTTTCTGGATGAAACTGAGCTTAAACCAGAATAAATGTTCTGTTACGAGACATTTCAGATAAAATCAGGTCGATCCTCCAGCCAGCAGACGTGCTTACATTCGGGCCGACCCGTTGAGTACCTGCGCCGCCCGTCCTGTCATTGTAACGGCCACAGGAAGCGGACCTGCAGGTCTGTTTCTGGCTTCCTGTCCGAGCTGCTTGGTTTCTGTAGAGAAGGGGGAGCGATCTCACGTAGGCCAACGAAGAGCCGGCTTTGCCTCTCTGTTTCCATGACAGCCGCTCTCTCGCAGCATTCAGCCGTGGGACGGCCTCTGCATCTGAAATCAGTTCCCAGCGGTGTTTCAGAGCCTCTCGTTCTCTTCCTTCAGCTGCTTCTCTTCTTCTTCTGCTTCTTTCTCCGCCGTCCCTGTCTGCGTTTTTTCTTTCCTAAAGCAGATGTGTTTCATCTCAACTCGATGCAGCACTTTTAAATCTACATGTCGAGCATCATTTGCATCTGAAGGAGGGCTGAGATCAGCCTTTGTTGTCTTTGTAAATTCTTCAAGACTGTGAGGTTGAACTCTGAGCGAGAACACGCTTTAATTATTCATACCAGCCGTCCTGTAAAGATTCAGATATTAGCTCAGAAACAGAGAGAAGACATGTTTTTTTTTCCTCTTATTTTGTTGTGTATTTATCTAAAAATTGGATGCAGATGTGTGATTAAAAAAACCTGGACTGTGTTGATGTAGAAACAGATTGACGCATCTGCTGGGTAAAATTAAACCTCAGAGGCTTCCAGTAACAAGTTAGAGAAAAAACAACAACCTGCACTTCCTTTCCATCATCGTTCAGTCATTTGGGTTAAAAGCAG
Organism: Alfaro cultratus; assembly: GCA_903066825.1. Taxonomy (NCBI): domain Eukaryota; kingdom Metazoa; phylum Chordata; class Actinopteri; order Cyprinodontiformes; family Poeciliidae; genus Alfaro; species Alfaro cultratus. The sequence continues at coordinate 53,813 of CAEFZX010005651.1, read as the reverse complement.
TCTGACCTAGATAAGTCTTATTTGAGTTAAAATATCAGCTGCTCAGGCCTACAGGTTCAAAACTGAAAGAAAATGTCTCCAAAGAATCTCAGCAGTAGGGAAATCCTCAGCTAAAGAAAACACCTGCAAGGTTCTTTGCTAACAGACACCAGCTGCGTTTCCAATACAAATGTCAGCAAAAAACAATTTTTCAATTTTATTGTTTCCACTAAACAAGAAGCACCCATAAGGTCACTAAAAAACATTTAAAACATGCCGCACCTTCATCCTCCAATTATTTCCTGTTGTCTTCTTAGTAACTGCATTTCCATTGACCAGATAATTTTGCAATTTTATATTTTGAAAATAAATTCACTTAATGGAAACACTCCAAAAGCTTTGGTGGTAGAACAAATTGGTTTTAGTTTGGTTGTATGTTTTTCAAAACTTCAATAAAAACACTTTTCTCGCGTCATGAGTCATGTGATTACCAACTGAATGTTACTACTGGTGGGAACGACAAAGAAGATGACAGGAAGTATCAATAGGATTAAGTCTTATTTAATGACTTGTCACCTGAACAAACTTATTCACGTGTGATTTTGATTGCGTTTCTTATTTAATTGAAACACTTCAATTGCAAAATTGTGCTTTTTCGACTTTAGTGGAATATTGACCAAGTTTCGCGCACATTTGTAATGGAAATGGAGCTAATAATGTTGAAAAATACAATATCGCAAATGTTTGACTTTTGAAAGTCAAACAAATTTCCACATATTTTTGCTAGAAAATTTCAGAAATTTGTCGACACAAAATTACTCCTCCATTTTTTTTCCCCCATCTACAATTGCCCTAATTCGACATCATATTTATTAATACTGAGAAATGTTTATTATAACTAATTAAAGTCCAATAGGACGTCCTAATTGGTTCGGGTTTGTCTTCTGAGATGACAACAAAGAATCAGAATCGGCTTTATTTGCTAAATTTGTGCAAAAAACAAGGAAGTTTTACTTTGGTTACACTTTGCTCCCATTAAAGACAAAAGATAAAACATTTTTTTTGTAAATATGTATACATACTATGTTTGTTTTTAGCAGAGAAGAAGACAAGGTTGAATCAGTGTGAATATATATATATATATATATATATATATATATATATATATATATATATATATATATATATATATAATGCAATTGCTTAACTTAGTTCTGCTGCATTATTTTTTTACACAGAAGCCCAAACTATTAAATCTGTTTTAGACTAACCGCCTTAGTCATGGTTGTGGTGGCCGAAATTGCAAATTGCTTCATCAATTAAGAATCTGTGATATAATAACACCGCTGTTTGCCTTCAGATTGGACAGATTCACACCAACGTTGCTCACGCTGAAGCGTGACTCCTACATATTTAAAGTGACAGCGTGCCATTTTTCCACCTTCAGGATGTCGGTACCTTGGTTTTGGTACTTTCACATAGACTGCTTGTGTAACTTTAGCAGTTTAACTGTGAGAAAAGCGATGAAAGACTGGAAATCATCCATTTGTTTTAGCTCTGACAGCGGCTGCAGCTGCTTTATTGGAACCAGAACATGGCGGATTGTTCCAATATCCTGGTTCCAGTCTGCTCTGTAACCCATCATCTTTCTTTCATAAAACATAAAACACTGAATAACACATGTGACTGGTAGGGATGCAAGCAACTGTTATACGTAAGATTAATTGTTGATTAATGGTTTAAGATAATGGTTAAGATAAACTAATGACATCCGCTCAACCTTCTTTCAGTGTTGTAGTTTGACTGCCATGCAGCAGAGGGCACCGCTGGTCATACTGAATCAAGATTTCCAAAACTTAAATCTTCAAAAACCAAAAGTTTTATTAGCTGATAAAATCGATGTATCGCCGTTACCACCTTTCCGACCTTCGTCCCCCCTGTCCCTCGTTTCACAGTGTGCTTTTTAGCTGTAACTTCTGGCTCCAGATACAAGGAGAAACGTTTCATCTGGGAGAAATTTATGGAAAACTATCAGTGCCTGCACTGATGCAGTGCAGGAACATCACAGCTCTGAGAGCTGAGCAGCAGTTGGACTTTTAAAAGATTTATTAGTGCCCAGAAAACATGGAGCCGGCTTGTTTTACAGCAGCATTTTCAGACTTTTCTCTGCTCTTTCTGACGTCATAGAGAAAACAAATTGAAGTCTGATTAAACTGGTACGGATATCACATTTCCTGGAGGCGGATCGTCATCTTTAATGGGGCTCACACAGCAGCTTCTCTCTTGATTAAATCGCAGCAGCGTAATGAAGCAGAAACGAATTCCTCTGTGTACCTGCTGCATTTCAGTCTGCGTGTTTTCTGTTTTTTTCCCCTCACTGGTGGGAGTGACTGCGGTCGCTGCTGAAGGTTTCTGAGCTACAACCTCCAGAAGACGGAAAGACCAGAGAGCAGCTGCTGGCGACGGAGGAAGAGGGGAGGGAGGGCGATGAGGGGAGCGCTCGCTTGTTGTGAAGAAAAAGAAAGACGTGGAGGTGTTCCTCTGCTTTCTCTCAGTCGGATTCAACCAGCTTTGGGGACTCCCTCCTCCTCCTCTTTTTCCTTTTCCGTCTTTTAATAATTATCCCTATTTTTCCACCAGTGCATGTTTGTTGTACGCAGTCGAGCGGCGGCTGCGAGGTGCGTCGACCGTGCAGCATGGAAACCAGATCCCTGTTCAGCCTGCACAGAGCGCTCGCTCAGCCCGTCAAGATGTGCATGTTTGATTTCCCCGTCACCATCCTGGACGACCTGGTGAGCTCCGACGCCGCTTCGCACCGAGACGCCTGCCTGTCTGTAAGCAGGCGTTACATTTTTAATGTCTGCTCGCATTATTTTTATTTATTTATTTGCATCTGTGTGTGCGTTTGATGCTTCACGACTGAACGTAGGAGTGTGCATGTGCCAAGCTGTCGCGGCGTAAACAAAGTCTGATAAATGTATGTTTTTTGGGGTCTTTTTGTGCTGGTTTTTGCATAAAATAGGCAGCAGGATGATATCTGCAGAGAAAATGTGGTCGCTGCTGTACGCATGTGTGGTTTACAGTTTGTCACGTAAAAGGGCTCAAAATCTGCAGTTATGCATTGTCAACAATACATCCAGTGTTGAACGATTCGATTACGAGTTTTAGAGTCACGGATCGATTATTGATTTAGAAATTACTTTTCTATTCAACATTATGTGACTGAGAAGAGGAAATAATTGTGTAAACAAACATAACATTTATTTAAAACAGTTTCATACTGTATAAAATTCAATCAGTTTATATTTCTGCATGAAATTCTGTAACTTGAATTACCAGCATTAGGTTAACCTAGCCGCTAAAATTAAACTGCTAAAGTTATTTATTTTTCTTAAATAAATAAAAAAAGAAATCAAAGACTTTTTCAAAAGCAGAGAAGCAGAGTGGACGGAATAACGCCATATGCAGAATACTCTCAAATGGGAGCGGCAAAGACCACAACTTCAATGCATTTTAAACCTGATTTTTGAGCATTTTGAATCACTTAGGATTCTGTGAACTTTGTAACTGACAGCAGTTGCTATGACAACAATAAACAAACCACAAGCTAGGGTTTGTGGTTTGTTCTCGCCTTGCAGCAACACCTGCCATGAACGTCTCATTTAAAGAGTTTCTGGCTACAGCCAAAGAAGATTTCTTACGGAAATGGGAAAACCCACTGCAGTGCTCGATGTGCCTAGAGGACTTTGAAAGGATAAAGACTCTTGGTACGGGCTCAATTGGAAGAGTCATGCTAGTCAAACACACAGACACAGGACAATACTTTGCCATGAAAATTCTGGACAAGGAGAAGGTGGCGAAACTTAAACAAATAGAACACACATTAAGCGAGAAGAGGATATTGCAAGCTTTGAGCTTTCCTTTTATCGTCAGACTCAAGCACACCTTTAAGGACAACTCCAATTTGTACATGGTAATGGAGTACATTCCGGGGGGAGAGATGTTCTCTCACTTAAGACAAATTGGAAGACTCAGTGAGCCACATGCACAATTTTATGGTGCCCAGATAGTGCTGACGTTTGAGTACCTACATTCATTAGGAATCATCTACAGAGATCTAAAACTTGAGAATCTTCTCATTGACAACCATGGCTACCTTCAGGTGATAGACTTTGGATTTGCCAAGAGAGTAAAAGAAAGAACCTGGACATTGTGTGGAACACCAGAATACCTTGCGCCAGAGATCATTCTAAACAAAGGCTATTGCAACGCTGTGGACTGGTGGGCCCTCGGAGTTCTCATCTATGAAATGGTAGCTGGTTACCCTCCGTTCTATGCAGATCAGCCGATTCAGATCTATGAAAAGATAGTGTCTGGAGAGGTACTATTCCCATCCCACTTCAGCTCTGATTTGAAGGACCTGTTGGGAAACTTGCTGCAGGTGGACCTGACCAAACGCTATGGAAACCTGGAAAACGGCATCAACGACATCAAAGGCCACAAATGGTTTTCCACAACAGACTGGATCGCAATATACGAGCGAAAGGTGGAAGCTCCATTCATACCAAACTGTAGCGGCCCTGGGGACACGAGCAACTTTGACGATTACGAGGAGAAGGATATCCACTTTTCTGTAATGGACAAATTTGCAAAGGAGTTTGCAGATTTTTAAGACAGAAGGACATGGATATATCAGGGAATCATAACGGGGACCTTTGCACTCCTCTAAAAGACTCAGGAAGGAATGAGGACCATCTTTTTTTTTTTTTTTTCAGATCGACGTAGTCCCTTCATTCCACAAGCCTGAAAGAGGTCGCTGTGTTCCTTGAGTGCTGAAAACTTTAACTCACCGTCAAAAACACCTGCATATTAAAGCAGACAAGTCACTCTTTGTTTTTACTTTTCTGTTTTTGTCACTTTGAAGGCAGTTAGTTTTTGGATGTATTTGTTCTCAACTGAAATGTGATATGTTTTTTTTATTTTTTGAAAGGGAGTGGAAAATTGAGATTGTGGCCAGTAACAGTCCACACTCTGACTTAGGAGGTCATTTGGCACACAGTAGAGTGGGTTGTTTTGCTTTTCTTTTTTCATCGTCAGTGTAATTTTGATGTTAATTTTATTTGTTAAAGCTGGCAGCATGTCGTGACAGTTTGTTATGAGACAGATAATCTGTGAAAACAACCAATCTCCTCCACCTGCTCCCTGAGCTTCTTTACTGGTTAAAGTAATGCAACGTTCTGGTCCAAAACAACCAAGCAGAACCAGTAGGATGCTCTTAGCGCTGTCAATCAACTCATTCACTCACTGCTAAATATGCTAATGGGGGAGAAACAACAGATCATTACAGGAAAACCGTTTATTTGTCATCATTGGTAACTATGTTAACCAGACTGAGCATTCACAACAGGCTATGCTAGCTACAGCATAGCACAGAGCGAGGGGAGGGAGGATGAGCAGCACCACATAAGATTGTGATTGACAGCACTAAAACTCTCCTGCCACTGACTAGTTTTTCTAGCACTTTGAGAAAGCAGAGGAAAACTTTTTTCACAGATTATCTCTAATACCATACTGTCACAACATAATGGCAGCTTTAACAAATATGTTAAAAAATCTATTTTTAAAAAGTTACATACTGCAGCTTTAATTTCACTCAGGAAAGGACGGGTCAGGAGGGACGTGGGTTAGAACTGCTGCTGACTGACTCATCTGTTGTTAAGTGGTAAAAGGTACAGGGACAAATTAAATATATGAATATCTTGGTAATTTCTTTCCTTAATTCATTAAATGCTAGTGAAATGGAGGCAAACAGTAGTCTGTAGCTAAGCTAACTATGCTAAATGGTTGATAATCTCACACAGTCTACCCATCTCTCTTGGAGAAAAACTGGGTTACAAATTGACACTCTTGTCTTTTTCTCTCTATTTCTCTATTTTTTTGAAAACCTGACTTTATTAGTTTTCTTGACAGCATAGTAACAGCCACAGTCGTTCTTCTACTGAGTGTTGCTGAACACCGTCACCGTCAAGCTCCAAGCAGCAACGAACCATTTTATGCAGATCCAGGGGGATTCAGGGCAAATATGTATGTTTGCTTTTTGGTCTGGGAGGGGTAACATTTAATTTTTACTGCTAAAAACAATCTTCGAAAATACAATATGATTAATTTTGTAATTGCCCTTTGCCCCAATTTTTTTTTATTTTCTATGAACAAAAAATAAATAGATAAATTGTGGAGGGCCCCCTGTCGGTCAGGGGCCCTTAGAATTGTCATAACCTTTCCCCCCTATACGGCGCCCCTGCTCTGCCAGCAACCAGAACCTCGTTATTCACGTGAAGAGTTTGTAAATCATTTACAAAACCTTTTAAATATTGATTGTATGTGTCCATGGATTTCAGGTGAAGCTCTTCCTGTTCACTGAGAAGTTAACGGTGTCGTAGGATGAGATCGGAGGCAGCTTTTCCACATCGTCTGATGTATTTTCCTTTTCCGTCACATATGGGTCAATCCTGACAGCAGCGACTTTTTTTTATGTATCTTTCTCTTGCGCATTTGTCAAGATGACTGTCTTGAAGCCAATAGTCCGCTAAGACTAATGGCTTGTTTCCCCGCTAAGATTGCGCGGGTCATTGTGTATCAGATCAAGTTTTTTCTGGACCTCTACAGCGTGCATTTTTTTCTCTTGCAGTACTTTAATCAGGTGTGCAGGTCAGATTGCATGTGTAATTAATTTTTTTTAAATTTTCTCTAGACTTATAAAAGATGCTTTCTTTTTTTTTTTCCTGTGCAGAATATAACAAAACATGTTCCATCTAAAAATAAGTCCCGTTATATTAAAGCAGTCATTCACAGAGCGAATGTTTGTGTTGTGAAAATGTGTCAGTGAGTTTGAGTCAACCTGCAACTGAGTATGTTGCTTCTTTCTGGGTCTCTGTGTGGGTGTGTATTTGTCATGTCAGAGATGATTAGATCTGCAGGCTTTTCCTGCATATCTACAGAATAAACATCTAAACAACGTGGATTTCTTCCTTCTGTAGCATGTTATCAGGTGTGCAGCTCAGATAAGCTTTTTCTTTCATCCATCTGTGAAGCAGTGTGCGGTTTGTGTGTTTGGACAGTCTGCTTTCTTTTTGTGTCACAACTTTTTTTTTCCATGCAGAATTGAACAAAACCTGTTGTCACTGGGCGAGAGGTGGGACACAGTCACGTTTTTTGACTGCAGTGCAAAAACACAAAATATTACCAAGTATTTTTGATCTAATTTCTACTGCAACTAATTTAGTACACTTGAAATAAGACTAAACTAACTTACAAGTAACTTTTCAGAAAGATATAGGAGTTAAATGGTTCCTTAATACTGATGGAAAAGTGCTGGTTCCACTGAGAGATTATTTCACTTATAATATGGCAAAATGTCTTGAAAATTTTAAATGTCAATTAAAATTCAGCAAGAGATATGAGCTTTTTTTTTAAGTCAATAATATTGATTTTAAAGAAGTGCTAGTTCCACTAGCAGATTATTCAACTTATAAAAACATTTTTTTTCCCATGTTGTAACTCAATAATAAAGAGTTATTTAGTATCTATATCTTGTTGAAAAGTAAGTTTGGTCTTTTTTCAAGTGTACAAAGATTTGAGAAATAGAAATTAGACCAAAAGTACTTGGCAAAATGTTGTCTTTTTGCAGTGCATGGAGTTGGCATAAATGCACGAGTTTACTAAAGTTACTCCGGCTTGTGTACACACATTGCAAAAAAAGAATAATAATCTTGCCAAGTGTTTTTGCCCTAGTGTTCAGAAAGGCAACAGGCTGGGAATTTAACCCAGAACCTTTTTGTTGCAAGAAAACGGTGGATGTATCTGGTCCCTTTGAGTAAAGCGAGTGTTAGTTTTGAAAAACTGGTGAGTTTGAGTCAGCCTGCAGCTGAAGCACGGTGGTAGCTGCCTCTGTCCAGCTACTGTATCTGTGGTTTTACAATGTATGCTTGTCAGGTAAAATCAGATTAAATCTGCAGTTTGTTGCCTTAGAGCAGTGAAACTGATTTCTGTGCAGCTTTCTTCATTCTGAGTGACGACATTTCCTCTATTAGAGCAGAAAGACTTTCTGCTGTTTTTGTTTAATCATCTCTGCAGGTCAGAGATGAAAGCTTGGACTTGTTTACATCTTTTTCTTTGTATCTGTTGATTTTCTCACCCCTGCCTGAAGCTCAGTCTGCCTGAATTATGGCTTTTGTCTCACGATCTGAGTTGAGTTTTCTCACCTCAGCTCAAGATGTGACAGATGCTTTGCTGGGTTTCCGTAATCTCTCTTCTTCGTTGGTATAAATCTTGTTTGCATCTTTGTTTTGTGCCAAACCATGCACGCCAAAGCAACCATCTCCCCACAGAGAAGCCTTTGATATTTGGACATGTTTGATCATGTCATTTCCTTTAAAGACTATGCAATGCTTCTTTTGTTCTCTGCAGATTAATGATGACTAAATTGTTTTACCTGCTACATGACGTTAAAGCTCCACTTTAGTTTTAATCTAAAGTGTTTATTTTTCTAGTGCTTTGTTTTCAAATGTTCCCTTTAGATATTTTTAGATAATTACCCCTCCTTTTTATTCTTCCTTTGGGCAATTTTGCTTTTGTCATCCATTACATGATGGTGGTTTGTGATTCATGCCACAGTGGAGCATCATTATTAGAGATGTTAGTTTTAGACTGTGTTGCAGGCTTTTGTTTTTAATCTTGGCAGTTAAATCGTATATTGATCCCATTTTTTCACTTCTGATACCGGTACAGATATCTGAAGTTTAGTACCGGCTGATGCTGATACCGATCCAATACAGAAAACCAGTTCTGACTTAAACTTAAAACTTCAGTTGTTTTTTTTTTTTTTTAAACACAGTGTAGTGAATTACAAATGTATTTGATAGCTCTGCACCAGTACCGCTCACTTCAATACACCCAATAGCTTCAAGTTTGGTCAAACATGAAAAACAACTTTAACTTGTTTTAACGAAACTGAAAATGACAAAAGCAATGTAAAAATAAACTGATTCAAAAAGTGAAATTAGAAATTTTAATACAACTTAAAATAAATAAAGCATGACATTGTTCAAGGACAGACTTAAACTGAATAGATCAGAAATGTTGTCACCAGTAATAGAATTTTTTTCAATATCGTTATCGATACAGATATTAATATGAGCTTGATGCATCTCTAATATTATTTATTGGAGTCACATAATCACAATTCAATGCAGCAAATTATGAGCCCATCAAAAAAAAACCATCTTCAATTTAAATTGTCAGGTGATTGGTTACAAAACATTTTTTAGGGATTCACTGATATGTAAATTTGGTCCAATATTGATATTGGACTGTTTCAGTTAAACACCCCATAGCTGCATCACTATCATGATCACATGACCAAACAAATACCAAATGGCAACCTCCTCCAGAAACAACAAAAAAATGGAAATAAACATTTTAATATCAGTCCAGTTTTACTTAGCGATGTTGATGTCAATATATTGTTTATCACAATATTTAATTTTGAAAAAAAAAATTTCTTTAATAATTTAAAAGAAAATACAGAAATGAAATAATTTGTATTTATTTACAATGCTGAAAAAAAGCAAACAAATAAAAAATCCTGTCAAGAACACAAGAAGCACAAGTTTATGATACCTTCACCTTTTTAAACATGCAACATCATCAAAATCAAAACAACAGAATCTTTCTAAAACAAATTTCTAAGTCTGTAAACAAACTCAAAAAAGAGAACACATTCAAACCTTATTGTATTTGTTTAAGTACTTGTTTTTAGACATTTCTTTTAAATTTAAAGAATGAAAATCAAAGTTTTCTCTCCTCACAATAACTTTTCCCCACCTGGATCCCTCTAACTGAAGCACTAAATAGTTCTTTTAACTTTATTTGTAGAAAATATTAGGATTTATTATTCAGTTCTGTGCAGTAGGAGGACTTCTGATCATGGGTGCACTGCAGAAATCTGTGTATAAACTCATCTTCCATCTGTGAGTTCTGACTCAAAACCAAAACTGAAAACAGCAGCCATTTAGGAGAGGCTGTGTTGTTTGCAAATACTAAACATTTTGCAGCCATAAATCCCAGATAAATGGTGCACTCATGTAACGTTGGGTTCCTTCAGATTTACACGCAGCTGTTTGGCATTCAGCCCCACATCTACATCTTGGCATCCATGTTTCTTGTCGTTTCCAGCTCGTGAGTGAAGGCTGTTATTGTTCCAACAGCACTTCAGGTGAAAACATAAAGCTACATTGTTGTAGGAAATGTTTCCTGACAGTAATGTCCGATGAATCTGTTCACATGGACGCTGTTGCCGTCTCGTTCTCGAGCTCAGCTCGTCTCAGCTCCCACACCTGATTGTGTTTCTAGTGACCTAAATATTTCTTCGGGGTTTAAAAAAGTCTCCTGACCTCACTGCAGTCGGCTTGTTGTCGTAACGGGGTCAAATAAAGAGCAGCTTCCCATGAATCAGGAGGAAATCATTTAAGGCCTTCATCTGAATCTGAAACTTTTAGGTGAACATGATTGAGCTTTTTTGTTTTGATGTCGCATGAAATAATGATGCATTTCTTCACTGCAAAAACATATGCAAGTATTTTAGTTTCTATTGCAAACTAGGGATGCACCTATCCTCTTTTTTTCACTTCCGATACCGATATCTGATGTTTAGTATTAGCCGATACAGGAAAACAGCACTGAATTGAGTTAAAACTTATTTTTTCTTCCACACAGACATAAATACTGAATTACAAATTTATGTAATAACTCTATACATGTAATATTTACATATCTTTCAACCAACTAACCAACCAACCACTTCCAAACCAAACCCAGTTGCCAACCAACTCCTCCTTATAAAACCACAAACCAACCTCTTGATCTACCTGCCAACTAACCAACCAACAGACGATGTACAAACAAAACCAACTAATCAATTATCCGCTGACTACTCGCCCCTAAATAACTCAACCAACAGGTAAATAACCTACTTATTTACTATCTTTCAACTAGCCACTTACAAACCTAACCCATCTCCAAACTAACTGCCCACCAATAAACCTACCAACCTAGCTACCTTCCAACCTACTAATTACAAAACCAACTAATTGTCTACCAACCAATTACTCACCAATAACTAACCAACCAATTTATAAACCCACAAACGGTAGACCTACCAACCAACCAATCTAAATTCCAATCAGCTACTGACCAACCAGTCATCCACCCACTAATCAAACACAACCAGTCGACACTGGTTGGGTGAGCGTTTCAAACACTCACCAATAATAATTAGGCCCAATTATTATTGGTTTTACTGTAAACTAATTTTGCTATTCCTTCATATTCTGCTGTATTCAAAATTCAACCGCAGCATATTTGTTTTGTTTCATGGTACAAGTTTGCTGCATTTAGTTAAATTAAAATGAGCAATGAAGGGTTCACTGAACAGATCAGTGTGTGTAGGTAGCTTCTATCAGCGGTGGATTTCTGTCTGTTTATGAAAGCTTCCTGTCCTCAGTTGTTGTTTTCAGAACCAGCTGTGGTTCTGTACTGGAACAGCTTTGGTGGAGTCGCTCAGCAGTTCAGATAGAGTTCTGAAATTTACTCTGGTCAGTGAATGCATCTTTAGTCAGCGCTGAAGCTCTGTCCAGCTTCTCTGGCTGACTTATAAATAAAATTCAATTATTATTCCATTCTATTGTTTTATTTAAGGAAAACTTTGACTTTGAGTGTTTTATAACTTTTTTTTATTGCTCAGCTTTGTGCAAAAATCTTCCACAGGCCTGAGTTTCTATATTAAAGATCAAAAAGCACTTATGTAAACGTGACCACTGATTGACGGGTTTATGTTTCATGGTGTGTGATGGCTATAAAGCAGCCTGGGTGGTCTGCAGACTTTAATTTAAGTAAAGAGTGTTCTCCTGATGAGGTCACATTTATTTTTAACTGTTAAACTTGAGTGTTGGATTAATCAAACATTTAAAAAAAACTTTTGAGTTAACTCCTTTAAGAGCAGATGTTTCAATGTAACTTTAAAAACTGCACTTGGAATGACTTCAGCCAACTTTTACAAACCTCTCTGTTATATTGGTGATAAAACAGGCCAGTGCACCAAAGAAAAGTTTAAATGTTTTCAGCTACTGATGCATGGAGATGTCAAGCTGTCATTTAGCTGTGAAGGAAATGAGCGGATGTCTGGAGACTTGTTGATAATGTTCAGTGAATACACTCAGCAGTCGCCATCTCGGAAGAAACATTTTGTCAACAAATAATGAGCCCCTGCAGAATTTTTTAAAAATTTTATTTTAGCTTGTTTTCAGGCGAAATAAATCTGCTTCCAATTTACCTGTGAAGATCTCCAAAAGTATGGGAATAGGGTTCAGAAACTCATCGCCAAGACGACAAAAAAAGGGGTGCAGATAGGAAAGCAAGGTTTTTATAATCAGACAAAAGACTATGATATCACTTTGGCAGCCAACAGTGGCTCCAGGGTGTGTTTAAACTCGGAGGGAATTGAAAAGGGAGTTGGCAGCAGCTGTACAGGTGGATGTTGAAGTGATTTGGGGAGGCAGAAACACACTGGAGACAATGTCTGGGCAGGGAAAGAGTGCAAGAAGAAAGCAGACAATGGCACAGATGCAGAAATGTTTGGTTTGCAGATGTTTGGTCTGACGCAGATGCATCAGAAGATTTAGTTTTCAGAAATGTACACAGAAGAAACTGCATTTGATCCTCTTTTTTTACTACACTTACAGAAACAGAAATATTTTTGGTCTAGCTTCTAGTGCAAATATTTCATTACATTTCAAATAACACAAAACTAACTTTTGTCAAGAAATAGGAACTTGTTTTAAATCAACAATTTCTTAATATTGATAAAAAATACTTGTTCCACTTGTAAATTATTAAACTGGATTACTGGATTATTTCACTTAAATCTAGTACGTCTTCATCCATATTAAGGAATTATTGACTTAAAACAAGCTCTTATATCAAGCTGGAAAGTTACTTCTAAGTTAGTTTTGTCTTATTTAAAGTGTACTAAAATATTTGCAGTAGATTTTTGTGTTTTTTAAATGGCAGACTTTACCTGAATCAGCAGTTAAAATGAAAGATACATGCATAGATGTCCTCAGGAAAAAAAAACAAAAAACAGTTCAACAGAGTTTATTGTCTGTTTAAAGAAACGGCCGCCACGTTCCCTGCCTTGGTGACCGTTGCCATGTTGCCTCACAGCTGAGCTGCATGTGTTTCTCACTCGGCTGCAGTTGGCATGAGAAAGCTTTTTTTTAAATGCCAGGACCTCGGAGGAGAACCTGAAAGGCTCTGCTGGCTGTAATAATAGCTGGAAATAAATCCAGACGCTATTAGAGGCGGCTCAGACCAGCAGATTTCTCTCTCTGCTGTGCTTTGCGTGTGAATGAGACGCTGCTTTCTGTAAGAAACTCTCTCTGCAGCCAAGCTGCAGAGAGAGTGAAGAAAACAAAAAACCAGCAAAACAGCTTGTTTTGCTAGAATCATTAGCTGTGACCCATTTTCGTTCCTGAAACACATTTTATCACAGAGTATCAGGTTTTGTTGGTGTAATTTTATCTTAGCATACTGCAGGGATTTAGTGTTTGATTTGTTTGGTGGTATTTTTCTGGTCAGTCTACTGAAAATTTGTTCTCCATCGTTTATATATATCTGAAAAAACAGTTTGTGTTTTAGCATTCCTCAGTTTCGCCTGCAGGGGGCTCTGTGGTGCACATAAACTTTCTCTGCCAAGTCACCTGTTTTACCTTCTAGTGAGTACAGGTGTACTCACTAGAAGTACACCTGTACTTCTAGTGAGTACATGGTTGTACTCATCCATGAAAAGTGTGAAGTTTGCTTTGCACTACAATCACGGTAAAAGACAGTACACCGTACATATGATTTTAAAGCAATCCCCACTTTTAGTGTTTCTTCCACAAAATAATCTCATTAAAAAGGTGAAATTAGTGGAAAATTTAATATGTCGGATATGGAAAACGTCCAAATTTAAACACTACTTTTACTGGTGTGTTATAGGTCTGACCTGCAGATTCAGATTTTCTTTCTTAAAACTGAATTTAAATAAAAATTCTTTTAAGTTATATTTGATATATACAACTGAAAATAATATGGTACAGTATTATGCTATAAAATGGCACTATGTGCCTGGAAAATACATAATGCTGCCTTGCTAAGGATGAGCCGGGGGTAGATTAGGTTGTGAGGATATGGGTGAGACAGGATATGGAGAAAAAAAGCTGTTTAAAAAGCAATTTATAAATATATGTATATTTATAAATCAACCATACACATTTAAATGCCCTAGCATCATAGCTCGCATCGTGTACAGCACTCAAAGACACACCAAATTCTCTTAGAATAAAAATGGTTGAAGCTGTCAGGCGAGTGGATATGCTGAAACTTCGGAGCAAGTTGTTTATTTTCTCCTTTCGTCCATGGAGAGAAAATGCCTGAAGAAGTGAGGATGAGGAAGGAGGGGAAAAAAAGGCCAAATTAAATGTGACGACTTAGTTCAAGCTGCTGTTTTGTTTTGATTGGACTTATTGATTATTTAGCGTGTAGTTTATTTTAATGTTATTCTGGTTGTTGTGGATTGAAACTGAGTAAAAAAAATCAACAAAAGTAATTTAAAAAACCTTTTAAAAGCCTCTAGGAAGCATCAAGAACCATTAGTAAAGACTAGGACTGGAATAAAACTATTGGTCGGTGCTGAAACTCCGAAATATGTTGACGTAATGAAAAGGCCCCTTCATAAGCCAAACATGTAATCTTTTATCTTCCTGTTTGTTGTTAGTTTAAAAATGATCTGAGCATAGATACTGTTTATGGATTTGTTCTGTTTGGACCAGGTGAACCCAAATCAGAGGTGTTCAGAGTTTCAGCTTCCTTTTGGTGAATTATTAGATATTTTTTCTGATTAAAGCTAGTTGTTGCTGATCCATTGTTGTCGTGCCAGTGCTGCAACTGTACGAGTTCATGGAGACGACGTTGCAAAACCGGACCAACCACCTCAGGTTTTCTGTGGTAAATTCCTCTGTATGTGTAATAAGGAAGTCCCCACCATTACATTGCCTCATCTGAAGCTTTCGCTTTCCTCCTTGGCTCCTTCAGTGAGTCTTAATGCACTTCCCTGTTTGCATTGTTGCTACTGGGACGGTTTGACAACCTCAACAGGAGGTTTCAGTTCTCCTCCGACCCGAAATGGACCGGCTCGGAGGGCTTCTCTCAAACCGCCTGCTGTCTTCTGGGAACAAGTTAATTTTTTCCAGTGTTGCTCTTTGTGTTGTTGACACAGCTGGTAAAGTAAACACACGCGAGACGAGCGGCCGTGGGGGTTCGGCCAATCTGTGACGAGGGGAGTGGGGTCTCTGATGGGTTTTAGACCCGGCACCGCGTGGATCCGGTTCTGATTGGAGTCATTATGTGGTGCTGGGCCCGGTGGAGCTGCGGGTTGCTGTCCCGGTTTGGAGCCTGCTGCCGGGACGGAGAGGATTATTACCATCCAGTCCAGAGATCAGACACACAGGTTGGATGTTTTCCTTTAATTTTCCAAACAAAACCACTGGATCTTTCACCTACTTAGATTAGCTGGAGCAATGTTTGTTTGTCTTAGAAACTCTTGGTCTGATGCACCATGAACCAGACAAAATGGTACTCAACCATTCTTTCATTCTAAATAAGTTGCTTCTTTTGATGATTTAATCCAAGAGTGTCCAAAGTTTTTGTCACATCAAATCGGCTGGGCATTTATCATTTATTGTTTATCATGAAAGGATTTTTTATTTATCTTCTCGATAATTTGCAATTATTAATGGTAAATGAAAAGAGATGTTATAAGAGCACCAATAAATATCAGTAAATTCAAAAATATGATTACCGTAAATTAAGTTATTAAGGGCAGTTTAGTGATTATAAATCATATTTTTTTAAGTAAGTGGAGTCCTAAATTAAACATGTTGTAAGTGGAAATATTTTTCAAGAACAATATTTGTGTTTGCAAGCACAGCCATACAGTTACTTAAAAAATAAGTAATAAACAGCAATACTGCCAATTCAATAAAATCCAGTCTATATTGCCCACCTCCAGTCAAATGTACTTGCAGGCCAAAAAAATAAATGAATAAAATAAAATAAAATCAAGTAAATAAAATAGTCAGATTTTATTTTATTTTTTGTAGGAAAGGGACATTATTTATTCTAGATCCAAAACATAAAAACCATTTTCATGTTTTTTGGGGCCTCGATTGAACAAATTTATTCTCAGTATAAGAACCAGATTTTAGTAACTTTTTGATATGCTTAGCTAAGTTAAAAAATAATATTAAAGGCAAATTTGGATGGATTTCGTTCTACTTATTATAAAAGCTTGCTTATAAAAAAATGTATACTTTGTGTTAACATTTTCCATTGTGAAAATATTGGGACAAATTTGTATTATTGTAGAATTGCAATTGGGGCCGCATAAAAGCAGTCCAAGGGCCACAAATGGCCCTTGGGCCGCACTTTGGACACCCCTGGTTTAATCTGTTTGTATATTTTTACGCTGATTGTGACATCTAATCTAAATTCCTCTGAATCAGCCTGAACACATAGTTTCTTACCTCTGGTTCTCGGGACTCGCCGTCCTGCATGTTTCACATGTTTCGGCGCTTCATCACAGCCGATTCTCCTTCAGTTTCTCAGAAACCTGTTAACCACCAAACAATGTGAATCAGGTGCGTTTCAAAACAGGGAATCACCTGAAACATTCAGGACGGTGGCTCACAAGGTTCAGATGTTACAGAAACAACAGCCTCCAGGTTTGTTGCGAGGCTTTCTGTTAGCATTAGCTGTTTATAGATCAATGGTCCGCCAGAAAACTGCAATTGGAGCACTCCTGTTTTAAACAGTTGTTTTTTAGAGATAAGGAAAAGAAAACTGGAAAGTCTTGTATTTTGTTGCATGTTTAGGTCAGAAATGTTAATCCAGACTTTAATCAAACAGGTATTTTACCTGCGACTTCAGCAGGTAAATGTTGCAGAGACGGCCGGATTTATATCAGGAAATTGCAGTGTTATTACTTCCAGCTCTCTCTGGGACCTTTAGCATCTGGGTCAGCTGTGTGATTCTCCTGAATATCTTATCAGCATGTAAACTGTATATTCATGGCAACTGGAAATAATGACCAACAAATATTGGATTGCAAACAGCACTTTGTAATAGACTCTCATGCAAAAAATGATATTTTTGTTGCTTGTGGGACATCTGAAGAGCTGGATGTGGTTTCCAGTCCATAAAAAGCCCAGGTCTGATCTAAAAACCAGCCACTCTGAGTTTCTTTAGGCTTTCAATAAAAACAACTTTCACTGCTGGCTGCTGTGTTTGGCCTTTATTATCAGGGAGTAAAGCTAACAGGAACATAAAACTTCACCATATTGAATGGATTCTCACAGAAAACTTGGGCAGCATTTGAACAAACTACATAAAATATTTTTACATCAGACATTTTGTCTCTTTTTCTCCATATGAAAAAGACAGATGTTTATAAAGTGGTTTAATTAGCAATTTCTATCCTCATACTGAAAAAAAGAAAAAGAAATCCCTGTCAAGTTATCAACGTATAGGAGTTTTGCATGAAGCATAACTACTGACAAGATTACAGCTTTTTTACATTGAACTAAGGATTTGGCCATGCAAAAATAACAGCAAGCAGAGTGAAAAGTAACTGTGTTCGTCTTTCTTCCCATGTGGCGTAATTGCCTGAAGGCTGGTGGGAAAAGTACAAAACAGTCTGTAACTATAAAAACTATAAGAGTCATCAGGGGATTTGCTGGGGTTTAAGCAAACTATAAAATCAATTATGTCAACATTTATCACTTTTTTTCCTCTTAAACTGAAGTTAGGCTCCCAATCGGCGGTGATCAGACTGACTAACCGTTATATAACACCGGTGTTGGGCTGAAACATCTGTAGTGTATCAAACAGGATACAACAAGGCGTGACGGTGGAGTAGACTTCAGTGTTTAATTATTTAAAACTCTTGCTTCTTAACACAAACAAAACACAATTATGAGCCACAATTAATTTTAAAAATCATTCTGAAAGTATTTTTGGCACTTGCTGTATAGACACGTTGCATGTTATTGTTTACATCCGGAAGATTAAATAGTAGAACAACTTTGCCTGGAGATGCAGGTATTCTTAATGTAGTTCAAAGGAAAAAATCATGCAGAAAAACCATTGACGAATAACTCAAAGCCACTCGTAATCTTCTTTATTTCTCGCTTTCTGTGTCGGCTACGCTACACATAGACTTGTTGCCATAGCAACTGACTGACAACATCTACACTAGTGTATCAGGATTCAACACCAAAAAACACTGAAACATTTCTCACACAAAGAGCAGAACATTCAGTCCATTACAGATGTTTTCAAGCTTGATGCGATTATTAATGAGGGATTGCTGTGGTAGATTAGCTACCGCTAACCGCTGCTATTAGCTAAGCTAACACAACGGTGGTTGATTAGCTAATTTAAATATCTGATTTACTGATGGTTTGTCAGAGATGATGTGTAGGTCGCCTTTTTTTATTTTGTAACTAAACCGAAGCACACAGAATTCCACATCTACATGTTAAGATTGTTAAAGTCAAGGTAGCTTAACTGATCTTCTTCCCTCTCATTCGCTATTTTTTTTAATTATGACTTTTCCTGACCTTGCTGACAACTTGTAAGCTAAAATCATTGGTAGTCATTGTTAGCAAGGAGCTTTTTTCCCTCTGCCTGGCATCACGATGCAACATGTCTATAGAATCTACTTTGAAAATGCTGAAAACGGCTCAGATTCTTGATCAAGTTCTGGCTGCAGCTCCTTCATCCATCCATATGTAGAGCTAACTGATCTCTGTGTCTGAAACAGAACAATGGCCGTCTTCCCGACAATACTTTCATCCCATTTACTGTCACTCCAGTACTGTGGCTTCACGGCGACATGAAGCGGCTCAGACGGCTGACCTCAGCGGTTTGTTGCTGTGAGGAGCTGTCAGTCTGAGACGGCAGGACGGGTGGCTCGCCAACGCTCTTTGCCTGAATTATGTTAATTTAAAAACATCAGACTCAAAACAGCAAGACGCCCTGGCAAAATGTTGTAATAAAGTTTTATTACTTTATGAATTAGCAGCCAAACACAGGGCATTCTTCACCCATTACACATTCTGATTGGTGCTGAATCATCAGTGTCTTTGCTTAAGGTGACTCACTATTCTTTCTTGAATTGGTTAGCATAGGATTTTGGTTGATGCAAAGCATGCTCATTACATTTCTTGCTCAAAATCATTCTTAAATATGGGGTTTTAGTCTGATAAGTTGCTTATTTCGAGTTCCTTTCATAATGAGCTGTTTTAGGGCTTCTGTCCCTTTAAATCTGAATTAGCTGCTGCTCGCCACGCCCCCAACTCTCACACGTGAAAATGGCCGCAAACAGATGCGCAAATATTCAACCGTGCATCTTTGACAAGCAGAAGTTGCACCTCCTGCACAGCCAACAAGAATGCTGCTGAATATTTAGTCAGCAACAAAACAATTGTCTGTTCCAGCAGCCATTGTACAGCACATATTGCTGTAGCTTTGCTTGAGTTGTTAGGTAACCAGCCAATACTGAAGTTAGCAAAAAGTATTCAAATTGATCCAAAATATTGATAATGTCAATACCAAGTCAGTATCAGTATTGGATCAACCCTAGCATGATGAGATGGATACTTAAAATTTCACATTTCCTCTTGAAAGTTAATTTTTTTATTGTATTATAGATTTTCAATCTACCAAGAAAAAATATTTTGATTTGCTCACATAAATTGTTTATACTTTGTTTATTTAGAAAATGCACAATAGTTCTTGTATTTTTTTCTGTTTATTGTGCATATTTGTCATTAAAGGTATTTTATAGACATATATAAACTTCCAAATTTTTAACAAAATTATTCAAAGAAAAAGAAGTTTGATGATATATTGTACTTTAAAAAATATCAGTATCGGTACAATATCAGCGATACAGGAAGAGAGAGTTTAAGTACTGAAGTTTTAGGCTTAAATTTAATTCCTGTTGAATTTAAATGGTTGTTATGGTCCCTGCTTTAATAAGTTAATTTCTGTGTTGTTCTCTCCAGCTGTTTGCCCTCTTTTCTCAGTGTCCTATAACTCTGCAGTTTGTCTGGGAGACTCATCGGCTTTTTTATTGGCAACAGATTTATGTTTTTTGTGGAGCTCTTGAGCTTGGCAGCGGCCCCAGTTTAACCATGGCTCTTCACCAGAGGGGTACTGTGCCTTGTTAAATGGCGCCCTGACAGTCAAAAGTAAACTTTCCGAGTCGTTCAGTGTCACCAGGACAAGAATAACTTCCTGATGTCACTGCCCTGATTTCCATTTTAACCCCGCCGGAATGAAAATCTTTCACCAGATGCGTATCTGCTGGTTTTGGATCCGCCCTGCTTCCGTACTCGGATGTTTTTCTTTCCCAATTTTCTCACAGCTGTGTCGAAGCAGGAGCGTTTCTGTTCCTCAGGGAGCAACAAATCATGTCAACGCAACGGCATGCTCTGGTATCAATTTCCAGCAGATGGAATAAGAGCTTCACTTAAATCACAGCAGAAGGAAAGTTGGACCTTTGGTTCTCCTCTGCGAGATTTTTGGGATGTTAGTGTCCATCATGCTTAGCTGAAGCTTTTTCTGGAAGCTAACGCGTTCATCAGCTTTAAATCTTAAAGTGATTTGTTTTGAAGATAACATTTTTTTAGTACTGCAGCTAACGATTAATCGATTGTTGCGGCGATTAATCGATTAGTCAGATTTTAAAAATTGCCATGTGCTGCAGATTTTTCATTTAATCACTTAAGCTGGTTTTAGACAATGATAAAGATATGCAAAAATCCAAATAAACAAATAATTCAAACATTTTATTGCCGAAGATGCAGTGAAATAGCGTTCAGGTTTTTTCATGAAGGTTGGAAGTCATGGCTCGTTTCCATCAACCATTTTCTATAATATAAAATTTTAAATCAATTTGGTAATCTATAAATTTTTTAAAAAAAAGTTACATTTAGATGCTTTTTCTTGAATGCAAGAACTTTTGCAGAAATATGAGCTCGAATAAGTAATAAGTCAAATGCTTCCTGATCAGCTTCACGCAGATGTTTGAGGTTGCACATCTGCAGAGTCTCAGTGGGTTGTTTTGTGCTGAGCTGCAATAATGAAGCACAGATGGTTTTAGAGGATTCATCTGGGTCACACTGACATCTGCTGTGAGGTTACGGCAGTATACTTTTAAATAAGAGCAGCAAAAACGTACAACTTGAAGGCATTTTAAAATTGATTTTTGAGCTTTTTGAATCAATTTAAAATTCCTAGGATTGGGATTTAACTGTAATCACAAGGTTTTGATGCTGCTTTTCAAAGATAAAGGATAAAAGTCATCTGCATAGAAATCAATGTAAGACACTTTTTTTCTTCAGAAATTCAAGTTTTGATCTCTTACATAACAGAAGGAATGCATTTTGGAAACGCATACTTTTCAGGACTATTAGTTTATTGTTGGTTTCCTTTTTATACTTGGAGCTGTTTCTGTACGTCACTGAATACCTCCAGGCTTTTCCAGCCATTTGTTTTCTGCTGCTGATTAAAAACAGACTTAAACTGATTTGAGCTGCTAATCAACTGAGTAGCTTTACAGCTATCTAATTCAGTTGATGGATAGTTTTGTTAGTGGGAGCCTAATGGAATGTTTTCCTCCCTCTGTCCACCAGGAGGCAGTGTTGGATCCTAAATCCACTGAAGCTCCTGTTATTATATGAATCTAAAAAAAGCAACATTTTGCAGTGGAAGAGCAAATAATACAGAGTGTTAGTCATGTTTTTGCTTTTTCTGCGAGTTTTGTCCCCCTAATCCTGATGAATGAGGTTTTTCTTCTGTTCTTAAACGTCTCTTGGCATTAATCCAGTTTTAAAGTTGGTATTAAGTTGCTTTGTTTCCAACATTTTGCCACCTACACAGTTTGTTTCCATTTCTTTAGATGCAGCTACAAAAAATTAAGTTTTCAGTTTGAGAATATTTAACGTAGAAGGTCTAAAAGCAGAACATTTCACCTGTTTGCTCATGGAGCTTAAAATATACATTTTTGAAGTATTATATCAAGACTTTTGGATGCATTCCTGTTGAAACACATCTTATTGTTGGAGCTGAAGTCCTGCTTTCCGTTAAGCTGTTATTTTTGGGGCTTGTCACAATTTCAACTGAAAGAAATGGGAACAAATTGTGTCTTTTTTTGTCAGATGGGGAGAAAAACGATTAAAGTCTGAAACTGGAGAACGACTGAAGTAGGCTTTCAGATCACACAAAAAGGTTTCGCACAGGGAATTTGGGTCATTTTATAGTAAAATTTGACATAGTTTAGGAAATTAAAGAAACAGATCTTTAATAATTGATTAAAAATATCTATTTTTTAAATTGTACCCTGGTTTCAATTTTTATTTTCTAGAATATGAAGATTTAAATTTCACATCTGCAAAAAGTTTTATTTTTCCACTCTATTTGTGTGTTAAATAATCAATTTAACACATTGATGATTGTGTTAAATCATCAATGTGTTAACACAATCATTGATGATTGTGTTATCATCAATGATGACGCAATCATCATTGATGACCCCGGGACAATCTTACATCAGACCTAGATTAACTCAGTTTACATAAAATAAGCTGATAAAATAAAATAAAAATTACAAAAATAAACATTTATTTTAAAATATATAAATAAACAGATGCAATCTAAAAACAATAGTTATGGGAGCTTAAGGCCAGTTTTTTTGCTGCAATGTTACATTTGGATGTTTTTGTAGGCTAACATCAGATTTATTTTGTGTGTACACAAACGTATTTCAGTGAATGTGTAAATAAGAAGAGTTTTAGTTGCTTATACCTCTTTTTTTTTTTTTTAACCAGAGTGTTTCAATAAGAAAGAGCAGTTTATCCTGGCTGACATTTTTAATGTTTGCAGATGGTTGAGCTGCTCTTGTTTCAGTGTAAATATGGGATTTGAGGCTGAAAGCAGGAACGTTAAACTGTACTTGAGTTTGTTTTCTTTTCCCATACTGTCCTGCTGCCATAGTGAGCAGAAACAACACAAGACCATCATTTCCCAGAGGCGTGACATGAGAATGGAGGAGTCAGCGGTGCCTTCAGGGACACCTCGAGACCTCCACTTCACAGCACCTAAGCTAGTTTTTTAGCTGACCGTCAAAAGTCGGAAAACATTTACTTATAAAGATCGCAGTAGAAATTATTTATCTTGACAAAAACCTGAAAAGCAGCACGAGTTTGTTTTGGTTTACATCATTATTGCGTCATTAGATTTCTAGTTGCAGTAGAAATCTGCAACTAGAAATCTGCATCTGAAAACATCAGAATGTAAATAATGGAACTTCACAGAAAAATTTACAGATAAAAGATAATTTATTTAAAGGTGTGTTTTAGTCTTTTAAAAGGCTTACTTTTAAAATTATTTTAAATTAGGTTATATTTTTGCTAATTTATCCTATTAGTTGTTCGTAATTTGTGTTATTTTAAATAACTGATTCCTTCTTGCTGTAGCGTGTATGTAAATATTATTCCAGTAATGTGTAAACAAGATAGAAAACAGTATTTTGATCAACATTTTAATTTTGAATTGGCTTTACTAATGTAGTTACATTTGTGAGAAATTATTTTTATTTTGGGAATTGTAATGTATATTAATACATTTATTCAATTTCAAAGGGCTTTTTATAGGTTTTGGCATAATTCCATCTGTTTACTTTGTTAATGTAGTTCCATTTAGTCACCTTCCCAAAACAATGGCCTAAAAAATAAAAATGAAAACCTTTTGGCAAAAAATAATTGGCCATTATTTTAGTAAAGTTACAATTTGTTTTTAGTTGTTTTTATTCCTTTAAGATATTTGTTAGTTTTAAAGGATTTTTTTTATGGGGTTTTGATATAAATATATTTATTTGGAGATAGGGAAAATAATATCAAGTTCAAACCTAGTATTTAGTTTTTGATTGATTATTATTTTTAAATAACTACTACATTTTGTATTTTTAGTCACGGAATTAATTCAGAAAAGTGGAAAACACAAAAAATATAAAAATTATAATATACTACAAAACTTATTGAGTTTACTTATTAAACATGACGATTTGAGTCGTTTCCTTGCCGAGTTGTCGTGTTTCCGACGTTCGTGAAGGCCTCTTGAGGCAGTGGGCAGAGCTTATCGTGAGTCACGCTGATCTTGAACGCCCCAGACCGCAGGATGATCCTGCAGAGCTGATTTACCGTCAGACGGAGCTGAAACAGCTGCCGCGCTTCGCTTTGGACCAGAAAAACCCACAGAACCAACTGAAAAACAAAACAAACCTGCGGATAAAGATGCTTCTTCCGCCGCTGTGACCCGCCGCTGTGACCCGCCGAGCCTCCATGGTCTTTTCCCCGGGGATGCTAACCGAGGCGGGCAGCTTCAACCCGGGACAGCTGCTCGAGATGTTCGACTCGTCGTGGAAGGTTCGGAGCATTTGGGACGGGGTGAAGCTGGAGGTGGTGGAGGACCGCAGCCCAGTGGTCCTGCACAGCTTCACCCATCTGGACCCGGACCTGCCCCTGGTCGAGGTGAGGAAGAGGAGGAGAAAGAGGCTCCGGCCCTTTAGAGGAGCTGGTTCTGTTTGTTGTGACTGGGAGAACTGAGTTAGTGGGTCTGAATTTGACTTTTTAGGTTAATTGAAACAACAAAAAAAGCATGTGATTTTTGCTTTTTCTGTTCGCAATTCATGCACTTTTATGTTTTCCACCATAAGATGTTCTGATTTTCTCTGAGGTTCTGGTATAACAGGACAGTGATAAATAATAGCAGATCATAAATACAGCTGCTCCTACGCTGGCACCGGCCTACAGTTACAGCATGACTTGCTTTTCTGCAGCTTTCGCCCTTGTGGTTCTCTCTCTGCTCTGCTCTCAGTCATTCAGTTAAACCACAGATGAAAGCCCCCTGCAGCTGCATCACTCAAATGTCACGAAACTTACAGGTTCTCTTTACATTCATGGTGCTATATAGGTCAGATCTACTGTTTGAATCTAGTTGTTTTGAAATGTTTGTACTTTAAAGGTGAGTAATGTATAGGGGAACTCCAAGTCAGCTCTGACCTTTTCTCTGTATTCACCAGGTATTGTTGTTAAAATGATCAATAGAAATAGAAATTATGAACATTTCCAACCCAAAAAGTCATCATTTTAATATGTTTTCTTTGCTCTTGAACCTGAAACAAAAATATAGCTTCTAAATTTTTATTGTTAGTTCCTCGATTAAAAAGTTTCCTTCAGTTTACTTTTAATTTTTTTTGTCAATTTAATAAGTAAACTGCAATCAAGTTAATTGACTGCAGTTTACCATTATGCAAATTTATTATTTCATTGGACAAAAAAGGGGAAATATGCATATTTGGAAATATATATATATATATTTGAAGAATATTTGCGGAAAAAATAGATGTATCGGTGGAAAAAATTATATAATCTGAAAACTATATATATATA
The DNA here is from genome assembly GCA_903066825.1 of Alfaro cultratus. Lineage (NCBI taxonomy): Eukaryota > Metazoa > Chordata > Actinopteri > Cyprinodontiformes > Poeciliidae > Alfaro > Alfaro cultratus. Next base: position 28,164 of record CAEFZX010005651.1, on the reverse strand, counting down.
TATATATATATACAAAATAAAAAAAATACAGTTTTTAAAAATTATTTTGAGAAAAATATGTATTTTTAAAAAATTGTGAGAGAGATATGCATTATATTATTCTATTAATTGGTGTTAACTTTTATTTTTATGCTGGTGCTGATCTCTGGTCGACAGCTGAAGCAAAATGACGATTTGATAACGGGAAGATATAACAGTCCTCAAAGAAAACCTCAAAGAAAGGGAGAGATTTCTCCCTTTATTTTGGTTATAAACCTGCAGATCAGTTGCTTGTTGATTTACTGGTAATTGGCCGACTGATGTTTCGATCTGTTTTTGCGCCTCCTGTGGCTCCATGTGTTGGTCTGCTGGAGAAAACCCATGTAAGCAGACATAAATCCATCCAGAAAATTCCCAGCTTTAATTACAGGGATCAGCTACTGCAAAGTGATTAACGATGAACGAAAAGTAAACAAACAGAGCCTGTGTTAATATTTGTGTTTTACAAAATAATCAGCTTGTATTTAATACATGAAAACAGCAATTGTAGTGATAGCTGCTAGACAATATAGAACGTTATTACAGTTATGATAGTTTGTCTTTAAACCTGATAATAGGCTTAAGTAAACATGTAGACTGATCACTTGCTAAATTATTGGACAAGTTAAACTCTTTTCTAGTTTTAAAAACTGAATATGTGTGCTGACAAAACTTCAGTTTTTGTTTTTATTTAGCTGGGAAAAGTTAAGACACATCCACACATTGGTTTATTCTAAGCATCTTCTCACCTGTTGACATCTTTACATAGAGCTATATGTCATCTGCATAGTTATAGTAATTGATCTACTTGTTATAATCAGAGGTAGTGTGAGCATGAAGGTATTCAATAAAAGGAGCCCCAGGATGCAACCTTGGGGAACCCCTCATACAGTTAATAAAAACGTTACATGTTACACTATTGGTCAGGATGTGAATCTTTTTCTAACCTCTTGATTTTATTGCTTAGTCATAGCAAATCTCTAAAAAGCAACAGAAAATTAAAGAGAAACATCAGATTTTTACTGTTTTTGAACTGAAACCAAAGAGTTTTTCTCTGGATTTTAGAGATACAACTTGTGCAACATGAGGACGTAAAAGAAACTGTCTGGATTCACTCAGAGCTTATCTTGCTTTTAGAGACTGGATGATGTAGGTGCCTGAGCCTCCCACAGTCATTGTGGGTTTACGTTACAGAACTGTGTGTGTGTCACACAAGACATTTTAATTAACAGATGATTCAGAGATGGACCAGCGGTTTCTTGTACCTAGTATCTTGTTGAACATGTAGCATGACGCGGCTGTGGGAGTGTTACCTTCTGTCAAAGTCCAGATTAATTTAACAGCCTTTCTACGTCTTCATCCAAGTCTGAAAAGTTACGGTGGAAAAAATAAAATGATGCATGAAGAAAGTCGTCATGTTTCCAGACTTTATTCCTTATAACATTACCTAACAGGCAAAAAACTTCTGATAAAGTGCTTTTTTGTAGATTGTTTGAGTTAAATAGGCTCTCATTCACAGTAAAAAAGCCAATTTTTAGACACTTTTAGCTCAGTGTTTTATATTAACGCCTAATTCAAAGCATTGAAATCTTAATTTGAGTTTTATTTTTTACATAAAAGGAAAATAATTATAAACTTTGTTTAAAATGATCATTTAGAGACAGTTTGTACGTTTTTGTGCCGGTGTAAGTATAAAACTGACTTTTTTGGACTGATTCTGGCTAGAAATTATTTGTTTTACTTCTTATGAAGTGTTTCCTGTTTGATTAGATAAAAAGGTGAGAGCGGAGCGTCCACCGGGATAAAATGTTCTGCTTGAACTCTTCATCAGATCCAGACCGGTTTATCAGAACCTCCCGTTGGTTTCTCCTGCTAACCTGTTGTTACTCCCATCTAATCCTCTGCTTTAACACCAATTACACATGGCTTATCCCCCTCCCTACGGTGGCCCAGGAGGGTTCCTCAACAATCGGTGGCTTTCTTTCGCCTCCTGCTGCTCGGCTTTATTTGATGCAGAGGTTGCGTTACGCTGTAAGGCCCGGTGTGGCCGAGTTGGGCTCTGTGCGGACAGCGCCAACGTTTGGCTGGATCAGGTGGCTTTTGTACGAACCTTTGATGTCTGATAACATTTTCATTGTTGGTGATTCTGTGTATGAACTGAACATCAGTGATCCGTGTAGTTCAGATTCTGCTCTCGTCTGCTTTTGATTTATTTTAGTCACGTCTGCCAACATCGTCAAGTAAGACGTATTCATGGGCCGGAAGAAATGGAGAGAAAAAAACTAAAATATTAAATGTATTGAATGAAACCCACCAATTGTACCAATGCTTTTAGGTTCGGTTGAGCAAATTTATTCTCAAAATTTGAGTCAAAAACTCTTGCTGTGTTTAGTTGAGTTTAATAAATTAAATAAAAGCAAAGTCGGCTTTTCAGTAAAAGTCTCAGGAAAGACGTGGTTTTACTTACAGCTAAGTTGGAAAAAGACAAATACTTTGTGTTACTACAAAGGAAAAAGTTAAATGTAACATTAAGTCATTAATAATGCAAGTTCTCCCTCTCAAAAACAAATAAACACTTAGTCCTGGAACTGGGAGACATTTAAAATATCCAAAATGAAGCATAATAATCATAAACAATAAATAAAAATCACACACAACCAAAACCATGATGATGTCTCTGTAAACAAAATTGCCCTTCAAAAAACATCAACCATCAGAATTGAAATTATTGATCTCATTTAATTGATTAATTGATCCAGTCCTGGTGAGCGGTAGTGTAAGTGACGGTGAAATCGGACTCTCGTTCTTCCTGTCTCCATTTTCTGAGGCAGTGATGACTCAGCCAGCAGTTCCCAGATGAACCCAACAACACAGTATGACTCCACTTATCCCAGAGGGAAGAAATAACCCCGAACACAATCAAAAAAGAAAGCACAGTGTCTTATTACAGAACAGCACACATAATTAAGCTTCCCTTGATGTCCTGTGGGTGTACGTTGCTCTGTGTGTTTTCACTGTGCTCCTCCACATTATCTGGAGATAAAAAAAAAACAAAAGACACAAAGTTGAGTCAGTTTCCCACTGCTAAGATGTGATTCTGCTGCTTATTTAATGCAGGGGTGTCCAAATTTGTTACATGAACCAAAGAAAAGAGAAAAAATTAAAATGAAGCAAATAAAGTAGTAATTTTTTGTTGTTGTTTTTGTGGAAAAATGAGGTTATTCGCTGTTCCTCCTATACATAAAAAGTATTTTGCAAGTTTGTTACATTAAAAGAAAGGCATCTTGTTATCAAATTGTTTTGGACTCAATATAACAAATTTATTTTCAGTTATAAGAACAGATTTTTTTAGTCATGGCTAATGATGACTAGCATTGGTTTTAGCTGTTAAGGTGTCAATATAATGCTCAAAATCTGAAATGTACGTTTCTATGTCAAAGAAAAAGGGACGTAGAGCTTTGCTACTAATTGTCAACACTATAAAAACTAGATAAGGTCAGAAAAATGTTTTAATTAAGAAAAAAATAGTGAGGGAGAGGGAAGTAGTTCAGTTATGCTAGCTTGACTATGACAACCTTAACATGTAGATGTGCTGTGGAATTTGGTGTGTTTTGGTTCAGTTAGGAAATTAAAAAAGGCCACCTACACACCAACTCTGTCAGATTATCAGTAGAGCAGGTGTTTAAATTAGCTAATCCACCACCGCTGTGTTAGCTTAGCTAGTAGTAGCAGTAGATAATCTATCACGGTGATTCGCAAATTAATAAGCCTAAAACATAAAACTGTAACAGACTGAATGTTCTGTTCTGTGTGTGTTTTTTGATGGCGTTGTTGTCAGTTGCCATGGCAACGAGTCTGCGTGTAACGTAGCCGACATGAGTGAGAATAAAGAGGCTTTGAGTTCAACGTTTTTTCTACTTTATTTTTCCTTTGCTGTGGCGCACTTCACTAAATTAATACTACCTAAATCTCCAGTTTCATTTTGTTAATGAAGTTGTTCTATCGCGGCAGCCCAAAGAATCGTCATTTTGCCATCCAGTGTTGTGTGCATGCGCAAAAGAGGTCCATATTTAGCCAAGTTCAGAAAATAAAATAAAAGTCTATTTTGGTGCAGCAAAGTCAGTAAAATCTCTGGATAAACATGGATCTACTTAATATAAACATAGATCCAGCTTGGTTCTAAAAAGACAAACACTGTGTTAAAAATAACTTTTTCCAATATGAGAAAAGGATGTTGGTAATAATTTCACGCTGACTTAAAAATAAAAAGTCAATTTGTATAATTCTCAAACTGCATTTTGGGGGCCACACAACCTCAGTCCTAGGGCCACAAATGGCCCCCAAGCCGCACTTTGGACACTGATTTAATGACTGAAACATGAGCAGCAGGAGCGGGACTCTGCACAGAGGAGCTTTTGTTTCAAAGCAGACGAATCCAAGCGTTAAAAAGAAAAAAGAAAAAGAAATCGGACAGCTGCAAGAATGTGACGGCCTGGAAAGTTACTTAATTCTTCCTGCTTTCTTAAACGAAGATGTGAAGACGTGTGTTGGTGTGTGTGTGTTTTGAGTCGTCTGGAGGAGAAGGTTCTGGAGGGATTTGATTTGATTCAGCGGGATTATCTTGCTCTCCTATGGGGTGGAGAGGTTTTGTGTTTCCCTTCAGCTTCACTTAATGCTCCGGTTCTGGTTCTCCTGATTCTAACATGTGACCGGCGCTGTGGATCCAATTTAAAGTGAATGTTTTTCATCTTTCTGGTGTCTTAAAACACAGAGCTGATGCTATGAAAAAAAAAGTCTTTATTCAGTATTACCCTTTAAATTGCCATAAAATTTGAACCTAAAATTCACCAGACACAGACTGCAGTTTTTGTTAAAGTTTTATAATTTTTATTGAAAGAATCAGATTGTTTCTTTTGCCTGACTGTTATTTTTTTGTTAATTATATGAATTATTGTCATTTTGGTTCTTAAAATACCAAAACTTCCACTTAACTTTATATTTTGGTCCATCTGATGTAAGTTTTAAGTATTAAATGATTGAGAAGTTGACCACTCAGTACTGGAGTAATCTTTTTACCAAATACTTTTTTACTCTTGCTTTAACAATTTCTTGGACGGCTACTTTTACTTGAGTAAAAATATGCTGAAGTAGTGCTATTCTTACTTGGGTAAATTTTTTGGATACTCTACCTGCCTTTGCTGATCACTACCTGTCACTGATTAGTATAATATTGATGGACAGAAGTTTCTTGGTTTTGGAGAACCCCCAGGCTGTGTGTTTAGATCCCAGGAGAGGATTTGAACGTTTGTTTACCCTCACTTTCTGCTCTGCTGCCCCCCTTCCAGATGACCTCACCTCCATTCAGCGCTCATTGTTGTCGAGGGGAAGTCTCTGGTTTGTGCTCCGGGGCCGCAGCGTTGGCTTTGTTCAGCTGTTTACTGTTTCGGGGGGAAGGGGTTAGTGTTGCCACTCTGCAGCGGGGGTTTTCCTGCACACACAGATTTAGATTCTGCCTCACAGGGGCTTTCTAGCCATCCAAGCAGGTGTGTTTATTTTCTCTCCCTGAGCTTTGGCAGACCCCCTACCGACACTCCCAGAGCGCTGCTTGGCTCGGAGCGAAGGGTTTTCCCTTTTTCCCAGAACGTCAGTGTTGGACCAAACCAGAACCAAGTGGCTGCAGTTATAAAGACATCAGATATAAAAGCAGATGTTTTATAATGTAAAACTTTTTTATTCAAGATGATGGATTTGCAACTAATGATTATTTTTGTAATAATCATTAGTAATAATCAATTGTTCTGATCGATTAATCAGAACAATTGATTAATTGATTGTTCTAGCGATTAATCGGATAAGAAATCGGCACATCCTTTATCTTTTTTATTTAATCAGTATTAGAAATACATTAAAAGACGTAAATAAACCATTTAATTCCTTTTTTTAAAATAAAATAACATTCTATTACCTAAAATGCAATAATACAGCATTAATTTAGTGTACATTTGATCATTTGTAGCAAATAATGCATCTGCAGAAAACAAAATACGGTTTATTAAAATGTTTATTTTTTGGATCAACAATTTGAGAGATAAAGTTTTTGGGGTTTTTTTCAGAATTTGATCCAGGTGGAGCTAAACTTTGCCACTTGAGGTAGAACATATTTACAGTAATATACAGCATTATTAATATCAGATATCAACATCGGCCCAAAGTTTCATTTCACAATTTTCCGGAGCAGTTTGGATTTGATCAGCATGACGATACGGCTCGATTGATTTCCTACCAGTCGGATGAAACGTTGATGAAATTCTTGGGTTGCTCTGCCAGTAACTTCTGGTTAAGTTTTCTATGTTTAGGTGGCTTTCAAAGGGGCGTTTTCCTGTTTGTAACCAGGATGGTTGATGAAGATCTGACTCAAGCTGAAGGAATGTAAGACCAGCTCATCATCACCATCATGTCCAAACTTTCAGATTCAAGTTCATCAAACTATCGAGGAAGCGTTGGCGGACTGCCTTTCTGGTGGATAGATAGGAAACTTTTACCAACTTTTTAGGTAGCTTCAGGTGACACTTTGTTGAAAGTATTGAGTTCTGTGTTTGTTTAGCAGGGGAGGCTGATCATGGAAACAGCAGGAATGAATAGGAGCTTTATATCAGGATCGGAGCGGGGCGCTGCCCTTGAGCTCTCTGTGTGTTGGAGGGTTTGAAGTGATAGCAGCCTCTGTGGTTTGCTTGATAAGCAGCTCCCTGCTGCCCAGGCCTTCAGCTGCAGCTGCTTCTTCACAATGAGCAGAATTTACAGCACTTTGTTTCTGCTGTCCTCGTTTATCAGGAGTGTTTTTCTGCAACTGATTTTGAAGACAAAATGTCTCTCATCCCTTTCAGAGCTGCTTGAGAGCTCATTTCTTTTAATTTGGATACTTCTGGCATAGAGCTGACAAAAACCCCAAAAATCTTGGAAAATTAAGTGGAAGGAAAAACTGTGCCAGAAAAAGAAAATTCTAAATTTCTTCTACTTTGTGCTGAACAAAATGTTTAACTTAATTTTAAGAACAAAACTGGGGTTCATTTCTTTTTTAAATTGGGTAATTCTGACTTACAACTGACAAAAACCCAACATTTGGAAAATTAAGTGGAAGGAAAAATTTTGCTAGAAAAAGATTTCTTACATTTCTGCTTCTTTGAGCTGGAAACATGTTTTGATACACTTTTAATCACAAAACTGGTGATTATTAATTTTAGTTTAAATAATTTGTGGCCCACAGCGGAAACCGCCTTCCCTTCCCCCCAAACACCTGCAAAATTAAGTGAAAGGAAAAACTGTGCCATTAAAAGCATATCACGTTTTTGCTACCTTGTGCTGGAAAAATGTTTAATGTAAGTTTAATAACAAAGCTGTCATTTATTGCCTTCAGTTTTGATCCTTCTGGCCTACAGTTGACGAAAACTCAGCATGTGAAAAATTAAGTGGAAGGAAAAACTGTGCCAGGAAAAAAAAAAAAGTTCTTGCATTAATGCCACTTCATGCTGGAAGAAATATTTCTTAATGCAGTTTTACAAATGAAACTGCTGTTTATTTCTTTTTCATTTAGCTGATCCTGACTCACCGCAGATGAAAGCCCAAAACTTGGAAAATAAGGTGGAAAGAAAAACTGTGCCATGTCTTTATCTTTAACTTGATGTTTTTGACCATTTTCGAGGAAAATGTACAATAAACTCACAGAGAAAATGCAGGGATATGTTGATTTCTGTGGGAATTTTGCAGATTTGTGAAAAACTGTTGGAACTTCCTGATGTAATCTGGAGTCTAGAGGGCCACATAAGAAGTTATGGCGGGCCAGATTTGGCCCCCGGGCCTTGAGTTTGGCACATCATCTTATATAATGAAGAGTACAATAATAATAATAATAATAATAATAAAAAGATACGTCTCAAGCACTTTATAAATCGCCTGTTTTGATACCATTCGACTCTCTAAATTAGAGCTTGTTTCCATGGCAACAAACAGAGCAACTTGACACAGGCAACGTCGTTGCTGAACAGATCCTGAACATAAAAAGAACAACAAATAAGTGCCAGTGTGTTTTCATAGCTGGACTCTGATGACTAACATGAAGGAACATGATGTTCCTGCTTCCCTCTCCTGGTGGTTCTGTGAGGTTCTGGATGTCCCTCGGATCCGATTTGTCTGACCGCTGATCAGAAACACGTTGCTCTGTGATTACACTGGGAACAAAACCAGTTTTTCTATTTCAAACTGGATTCAGTTGTCTCTTTATTTCAGAGATTTGAGACATCCGAGTTGTTGTTTTTTTACTATACACACCTTTGCACTGATGTTAAAAGAGAAATTTTCTAGAAGAATTACATTTTATTGTTAAAAATGATTCTTTGTTTTGTTTTTAAACATTGAATCTGACTAAAGTTGCAGCCTAGCACTCCAGATGTGAGAACGTTCAGGGTTTTTTCCATTCGAAGCACATCTGCATCACACTATTTCAATAATTTAAAACAAAGTTCATAGTGGATTAAAAGGAAGAACATAAACCAAATGATGAAACTGAACCAGAGACTAAGAAATGCTTGGTCATTGGTTACCATGGTTACGTTCGCTGTTTTTATCAGACGCCATAAATCTCAGGAAAATATTTATTCAAAACGGGGCTTTTAGTTGAAATTGTAAAAAATAATATATAAAAAAAGTGAATCAATATATTACTAAAAGATGTCTGCAGAGTTAAATTTAGCACATAAAATTTGTAACAAAAAAAAATTTAAACTAAAAAAGTTTGAAACTGAAGATAAAAATTTGAAATTAAAAAAAGATTTAAAACTAAAAAGCATTTTATTTTAAAAAAATGTTTTAAACTGAAGCAAATTATTTTGAAACTTTGCACGAAAAAATTGTTTGAACATTAAAAACATTATTTTGAAACTGAAAAAAAGATTTAAAACTAAAGCATCTTTTGATAGTTTGAAACTGAAACAAAAAATATCGAAACTGAAAAATAATTTTGAAACTGAAAAAAATAAAACCAAAAAACTAATTTTAAACCAAAAAAATGTTTGGAGCTAAAAAAAAAAAAAAAGATTTTGTAACTAAAAAATTTTAAATTATATATATATTTAGTTAATAGAATAAGAAATCTATTATTACAATGTCGGGATACATACATTTAATTGTTTCCCAGTCTGTATTAAATCTGTTTATATATATATATATATATATATATATATATATATATAAACTAGCCATTCATAAGCAAATTTTTATATAATTAGCTCATGAATTAGTTGACTCAACTGAGTCTAGTTTCTTTACTCATGACTCTATTTTAGGCTCCAGTTCTGAAACACTGATCCAGCTAATTCAGAATCACATGCATGATGAAACATTCATCACAAATTTGTTCCTTTCTTTTACAATAAGTTTATTTTTCTTCATGTTTTTGGGAGAACAAGGAGGGGAAAAACTATTGTTGCAGCCTACAGAGGTCACATTCATGCAGGTTCTGCACAGGCTGCAGCTTGTATTGTTGACCCCGTTATCCGTCTAGCTCTGTTTAGTAACCTGCTATTGTTGTTTGTGCACGGCCGCACACATGATTCACAAAGCGTGACTCGGAGCACAACGAGCAAACAAATAAAGAGCGCAGCTGGGTCACACAGATGGCCGTGATTAAAGGCTTCACGTCTCAACGTTCTGCACCAGAACCAGCGCTCTCTAATCTGTGTTAAACTGCTCCTCGAAAGCCGACTCGTCTTGTCAAAATGTCAGTGTGGACCTCAGCTTTTTCTGGCTCAGAACATTTAACCCATTTAACTAACATGCACAGACCACCAAATTTGAAATTAACACAACATCTTAATATATACACATGAAAATATTAGACTCTTAACTCACTTAATGCTGTTTTCTTTGTTGATCCTAATGAGAAGGATGGTGCTGTTTGGTAAATGTGACTGGTCACGACAAAACCATGAACACGTCACTCAGGATGTTTTATTTGTAAATTTAAAAAGTGTTAATTCTAAGCTGTCCAATTATGTCAAACACATGGAAATCAAAAAGGAAGTTGTTCTTTACTACTAAATGTTGAGTGCATTAATAACATTTCAGGGTTATTTGTAGTTGAGAAACATAATTAAAGTTTTGGCAGAAACAAAAATCCTCTTCACCATTATATAAAAATTACCCTCATATTTCTATCAGTTGTATCTATCTATTGTAATTTATTTGCTGGTTAAATCATGTTTAAATAAATAAAAACAGCAATAGATGTTGATGTGTGACCAGAGCATTATGAGCAAGCAAAGTCGGAAAAACAAAGAACAGTTCTCACCATCTGAGACTCGTTCACGGCATAGAGCTGTTCAAAAGAATCAATTCGATAATGAACGATATCAGTAAGGTATCAATCGACTTCTTCTAACTTAAATACCTGCTCGACCGATGGTCTGTCAGAGTTGGTGTGTGTAGGTCGTCTTTTTTATTTTGTAACTGAACCATAACGCACCGAATTCCAAATTACATCTACATGTTAAGGTTGTCAAAGTCAAGCTAGCATAACTGACCTTCTTTCCTCTCCATTGCTATTTTTTGCTTAGTTAAAACTTTTTCCTGACCTTGTTATCTAGTTGTTGTAGTGTTGACAATTAGTAGCAAAGCACTATGTCCATTTTTCTTTTATATATCAGGTGTATATTTAAGATTTAGCATGTTATATTAAGAACTTAGCTAAAACCAATGCTAGTCATCGTCGGGGAGCAGCTTTTTGCCCTCCAGCAGGAAGCTGTTTTCTTTCCAACAGTATCTTCAGTTTTTTTTTTTGAGTGACTTATTATTTTTAAGCACAATTCTTTGGAGAGCTAACTGTAAGCGTTGTGTTTTGAGCTCAAATCACGACAAATAAACTGATGTTTACATGTAGTACCTCTCGGGCCACTAGGGGGAACCCACAGAAAAAGACTGAGTTGGACTAAAACGTCATTTTTTTTTTTTTTTTTAGAGCTCGACGCAGGAGATCGGCGAGGAGGCGGAGGAGGATGCCATCTTCACCATCACCCTGAGGAAGATGCAGCTCCACCAGTCGGCCAGCAAGGGGCAGCGTTGGCTGGGTGTGGACACGGACTCCGCCCTGAGCCTCTATGAGACGTGCAAGGTGCGGACCATCAAGGCCGGCACGCTGGAGAGGCTGGTGGAATACATGGTGTCGGCCTTCAGGGGCAAAGACTCCACCTACGTTACCATCTTCCTCTGCACCTACCGATCCTTCGCCACCACCAAGCAGGTGCTGGATCTCCTGCTCAACAGGTAAGGAAAACCTGCTTCTAGCCCTCCAACTACACGCTTAATTAGAGCTGAAACTGCTGAGTCATGAGAGAACAGAGTTAGGGTTGCCATGGTGATTCCCGCTTTTTCTGGGGCATGGAGGGAACCGCAGGTAGACAAAAACGTATCTAAATCAGATCAGATTCACTGTATCTTGGTAAATTAACAACATTACAAATTAGAAAACGAAACAAACCAATAAAAGTAAAGAAGTTTAAACTTTCCTACCCTATTCATAGACTCAGCAGACATGTACACATACTCACATTACATGCATACATGGTTGCACATTACATATATATACATCTTTTATAATTTTACATTTTAAGGCTCTTTTAAAACTCATTAAAAAAGCACATAATTTTAAATCATCCTTGAGTTCATTCCATAGTTATACACCAATAACTGAAACGCATCTAGATTTTACTTTACTTTTTTTTTAGCATGTTCAAGTATTAACAAAACTCGTAAATTGTATTTACTTTCTCCTAACTTAAATAATTTCTGAATACCCGAAGGAAGACTTTTCTTCATCGTTTTCAGTATTTTTAGACAATGTCTTGAAATTTTAAAGTATTCCTTTCAATAAATCCTACTTTATTTATTAGACTAATAGCTTTTAATTATCAAATTACTATATATCAAATTATCCCTCAAATGGTCACTATGAAAAAACTGCAGGAAATCTCCTTAAATCTTGAAGGAGACTTATTATGCAAAATTAATTTTTTGCATATTTTTGTACTTTCATTTGGGTTTCTGCTGCTTCTAAAAAAGCACCAAGTGTTAAAAAAACAAACAAAAAAAAACACCCAACCATTTTTTGGCAATAAGTTGATGCTTTTTGTTGTCTGGAAAATGAGCCATATAATTTATTGTTGATGTTCCTGATACACAGATGTGATTTTTCTTGGTCTCTGGTATAAAATTGATCTCATGTGCTTTCAGGTACGCCAAACTCCAAAACGTTCCTGCAGTTTCTGCACACAGAGTCTCCCAGGACGACTGCACTGAGCTGAGAAAGTGAGTGTCGACTGTTTCTGCTCAAATTCAACTAAAAAAAACAGTTAATTAACTGATAATCAGTGGAATAAATCCCTAAGACGAAACCTTTTCTCCATCACCAAACAGGCCGTCTCTGTTGTTGAAGTTTTTGTTCTGGACACATTCTTTACAATTTTTTTTTATTTTAGATGTGTTTAGATCTCAGCTTGCAGTTGATGAACATCTGATTGCAAAATGTCCAGAAACCCCCCCCCAAAACATTCCACATTCTTCCCACTTTTCCTTTCCTAGTGTGGGCTTTTTGGAGTTTCAACCACGGCTGAACGGATGCATGCAGGAATCCAGTGGTTAGACCGAAGAACGTGTTTGTAGCAGCAGAAATGAGTTAATTTGATACAGACAGACGTTAAATGTAGTGTTGGGCGATAAGTAGAGTTTATTGATTAATCAAATTTTTAGTTTCTGAAGATTTACGTTTTTGGAAATCTGGATTTGTTTCCACCAATGCATTTTTTTGGGTTTCCACAGTTCAGAGTGATGTCAGCATGTGTAAGGCGGCCATCTTGTTTAACAAGCATGTTTCACAGCTTCCATTTATTTGAATTCAGGTCGACTGTATAACAAAATATAATGGCCAGGTTGTGATTTTTTCCTTTTATTTGGTAATATTTTGTGTTTTTGCAGTGAATGTGTCACCAGATTGTTGTTTAATGATGTTACTTGTGCGTTTCAGTACCGTCTCGTCCATCCTGGGCGCTTGGTTGGACCAGTACTCCGAGGATTTCTGGAGCCCTCCGAACTACGAATGTCTGCACCAACTCCTGGCCTACCTCCACCTCCACTTCCCCGGCTCGGACCTGGAGCGCCGCGCCCGCAATCTGCTGGCCCACTTCCACCGCCGACAGCAGTGTGAGCCCGATCCCGATGGTATGAAGGCAGGACAAGAGCAGAGAGGGATTTATTTATTATTATGATAAAAACAGATGTAAATGAGTTTTAGATGAGCAGGGCTTAGATCAAGCTCAGATGGATGCAGCGTTTTTAAAAAACTGTATTTTTCTGCTGTTTTTTTTTTGTTCAGGGGAACACATTGGCTGCCCGTTCGCCACGCAGGAAGAGAGCGGCTTTGAGGACGAGCTTCCTGCTTTCAGCTTCCTGTCGTTTGACCCCATCATGGTGGCGGAGCAGTTCACACTCATGGATGCGGTGAGCAGGGTTTCCTTCCCTCGTCAGCAGATTTATTCACGTTGATGTCTGAAAATCAGGTGCAGAAGTTTTGTTGACTTTAAAGGAAACTTTCTGATCCAAGAGGGAAAATAGTTCTTCATTTTAATAAGAAATGGAGCTGCTTTTACAGACAGCTTAAGGTTTTCTAGGTTTTTTTCCCTCTGAAAATCAAATGACAATATTATGGTGGAATATTTGATTATAAAATTTCACCCATTACATAATATTTGGAAATATATTGCTTATTTTTATTTGTTTTGTTTTTTTCCGTATGTTTTTTTGGTTTATTTAAATGTTTTACTGTGTAATTAACAGTTCCAGGACAGAGTGTGAAGCTGAACAGCAATAAAAGTTTCCTCTGCTGATTTTTACAATCATAGAGCGTCTTTGCAAAGCTTCACGCACCTGCAGCCTTTGCAACCCAAAGAGCCGTTTCCCCCCTCAGTCCAGCTAAATTAAACTCATTTAAAGGTCCTAATACTACCTGACCTTTAAAAACAAACAAAAAATTTATTTTTGATTTGTTTGCTTGTCGCTTTTTTATATTTTAGCTCTTATCTTTAAGATTTTAAATAAAGAAAAACATAAAATCATTGCAAAAAAAGCTGAATGTTTTTTTTTCTTCAATTGGATGTTATTTGTGCAAATATGATGGGGAAAAGCACATGGTGTTCAACCTAATAAGAAAAGTGGATTTAAAAACATTACTGCATTTTATTTATATATTTAAAAGCAACAGTTATTTATCAATTCCAGGCTATATTATTAAGAGTTATTGAAGATCAACCACTGTATGTCTTCTTTTGTAAAATTACTGTATATACAAATAATCTTTTCTTATCACCCACTAGGTAAAAATATAGATTTTTTTTAAAATGCCTCTGCACTGAGAACAAATTAAAGTCAAATTAATATAATACTGAATTGAAACTTTCGTAGGTTTTACTACAGGAAAAAAAGACTGAACGTTGATTAAAGCTAGTAATGACTCTGATAAAGTGGAAAAATTTAGTATTTCTGAATTGTTCTGCATGTCAGTTATTCAGATTAATTAAAATATAAAGTTTTATCTCATAACATGAGAATCAAAACTGATTAATTTCTCTGTATCTTCCTGTGTTCTCAGGATCTGTTCAAGAAGGTGGTGCCGTACCACTGCCTGGGTGGCATTTGGTCTCAGCGGGACAAGAAGGGCAAAGAGCACCTGGCTCCCACCATACGAGCCACTGTGGCCCAGTTCAACTCGGTGACCAACTGTGTGATCACCACCTGCCTGAGCAACCCGGCGCTGAAGCCCAACCAGAGAGCCCGGCTCATCGAGAGGTGGATCGATGTGGCGCGGGTGAGCCGCACCTCCTGGAACCGGAAAACATTTCAAATATGCAAAATAAACTAACAAAAACAACTGTAATTAAAATGGATTATGGAGACTCGTTGACCAAAACTGCATTTTAGAAAATAATGACTGTTGTCCAAATGGAAATTATCGTTCTCATATTAATTTATCATGACATTAATTGATTTATTGCTTATTGTGACAGGATTAACCTTAAGCAGTTAAGCTACTTCAGAGTTGCTGTTTCCGTTTGTCTCACCGGATCATTGTTCCCATCAGGAATGTCGGATCCTGAAGAACTTCTCCTCTTTGCGAGCGATCCTCTCTGCCCTGCAGTGCAACTCCATCCACCGCCTGAAGAGGACCTGGGACGAAGTCGCTCGGTAGGTTTGGACTCTGGACTTGGATGGATCTTTCATGATGGGATTTCTGACTCTGGTTTCTGCTTCTATTCACAGGGAAAGCGTCAGAACCTTCAGAGAGCTTTCCGAAATCTTCTCAGACGACAATAACTATTCCTTGAGTCGAGAGCTGCTGGTGAAGGTGAGTCTCGTCTTTTAAACACCACAGAATTAAAATGGTTGAGAGAAATGAAATAAGTAATAATTACTTAGAAATTAATCCAAATTAATCAATCAAAAAATGTTACAAAACGGGGAAAGTCAGATATTTAAAGCAAAAAAACTGCAATAATTATTGATATCTACTGACATGAAACATTTACATTGACCAGCAGTTTATAAAATCCTGGTTTCCATTGACTTAAGTAAAGTTTGTCTCTGCTTTATTTGGTCCAAGCTGGCCAGCAGGACACAGGGAAAATCAGAATCAGGTTTTTGCTGCAGATGTTTTTCATCCTGAACATCTGGAACAGCTTTCCTCTTAGCAACAATCTGCAGTTCCAGGAAAGCTGACGTGAACTCAGGATTGCATTTTTGTGTAACCCGAGAGCTTAATGCGGGGGCCTCCTGTCAGGGAATCCCTGCTGACGTCAGAGGGAGGAAACCCTGTAGATAACGCCGCTGATGGTCGGACTTCAGGGCGTCACCTCCCTTTCTCTCTATCTCCTCAGTCCAGGCTTCGTTGCATATAAACAGAGCCTCAGCGACTCTCTCAGGAATTTTTCTTCCCATTTTTTCTTTCCAAGGGTCAACAGATTTTCTTTTTTTTTTTTCAGTCTTATAAACTAACCTTGGACTAGTTCATTTCCTTTAACTCAATGACCTGATTAGCAGTCTTAATGCAATACTTTAAATCCTTGAAAATACTTGAATTTCAACACTTCAAAAACACAAACTCTTACCAAGTGTTTTTGGTGTAGCTTCTAGTTTAAATATCTTAGTACGCATAAAACAAGACTAACTAACTTATAAGTAACTATTCATCAAGATATATGAGTTTTAAGTCAATAATTTCTTAATTTTGACGGAAAAGTTATAGATTACTGGCAGATTATGTCACTTATAATATGAGAAAATTGTCGTTAAACAAAATTGTCCTTCAAAAAGATGGTAGTTGAGACCAATGCACCAGACTGAACACTTCTACGATTACTTCATAGAATGAACTGAAATAAATGTGTTTAAGTGGAAGTTTGTGCATGTTATGCTTTTAAAATCTAGAAAACTCCCAACAGATGAAAGGTTGCTAAAACATGAACATGTTGTTGTTTCTGTAGGAGGGAACCTCAAAGTTTGCAACTTTAGAAATCAACCCCAAACGAGCTCAGAGGAGACACCAGCAGCAGAGAGACTTGGTGAGGCCCGATTGAACAAAAGCTGTTGATGAACCTCAGAAAACACTGAGATACAGTATCAGTGCCATCTAGTGGCGGGTGATGTTACTGTGCCCAATCTGATGATTCCTTGTTTTACTCTAGATCTTATGGCAGCAAACGCATAAATTATTTGTGTATTTTCTTTTAATGTGAATTTTATTTTGTGTGCCTGCTATTTTGAACATCATTTTAAAAATGCAGCTCCAACAAAAATGTCTCATAATTTCATATTATGAGACATTTTTGTCTAATTTCTGTCTCATAAAACATGTACAAAACATACAAACATACTTTTATTGTTTTGTACTTGCAAAGTACAAAACAATAAAATTATGAGAATGAAATATTACGAGAATAAACTTGTATGAGAATAAAGTAATAAGAATAAAGGCGTAATATTATGAGAATAAAGTCAAAATAATACAAGAAAGTTGCAATAAAATGAGAATAAAGTCATATTTCAAGAATAAATGAAATTACAAGAATAAATCAAAGTTAAAGAATAAATCCATACAATTATTGGAATGAATTCATAATAATAAAAGAATGAAGTTATATTTCAAGAATGAAGTCAAAATTATTGGAATAAATTCATAAAATTACAAGAATTCTTAGTATTACGAGAATAAAGTCAAAATGTATTTTCATAATACTACAACTTTATTCTTTATTTTATTTCAACTTTATTCTTGTAATGTTATGAATTCTTTTTATTTTCTTATCTGTACCCTAAACTTGCAAAAGAGTGTTTTTGTCTCTAATGATTCCGTTATGTTTAGGTAGATAATCTTTAAATCATTTACGTGTTGCATGTTTGAGTCTGTGTTAGAGAACAAAGTGTCAGTAATTATCTCTCTGTGAACAGGGAGTCATGCAGGGGACCATTCCTTATTTAGGAACATTCCTAACGGACCTGGTGATGATGGACACTGCCATGAAGGATTACACAGAGGTCAGCCATTTTGTTTTTTCTGTTTGTACATTCTCCCAAGTTCTTTAGGTGCTGAGTTTTGATTTTTAAATGTATGGCATGTTTTTGTGGAAAGAAAAAGAATAAGTCATTGTTGTAGGGTGAAAAAATGGCACCAAAATAATTTTAAACTCCTGTTTCATTTTCTGACGTTGCTGATGTTTTTATTCTCCTGTTTTTGTTTTTGTTTTTTTCAGGGTGGTCTGATTAACTTCGAGAAGAGGAGAAAGGTAAATTTGTTTTTCCTGTTTTAAAGCTTCTGGTAGATTAAAAATTATTTTTGAATCGCTGATTATTTATTTATTTATTTATTTTTGTTTTTTGCAGGAGTTTGAGGTTATTGCTCAGATCAAACTTCTCCAGTTGGCCTCCAACAACTACAGCTTCACTCAGGAAAGCCACTTCAGAGAGTGGTTTGCAGCCGTGGAGAAACTCAGCGAGGCAGAAAGGTTATTAGCTTATTAAATATTATCCTTTTTAAATAAAACATGATGGTGCATGATGGTCCAAAGTTTCTCCAGATCAAATAGTTTTCTGTAGATTTTATTGGTGTTTTCATCCACAGTTTGAAACCCTAATAAGCACAACAATTAACACATTTTTAACACTTTGTAACTTGCAAATAAACTTTAAATGTTAAGTAGTTTGTAAAACATGATGGCTATTTTCCATATGGAAACATCTGTTCATCTGTACTTTATCTAGAGTTATTATGCTAAACATTTCAGACCACCTTGTAAGCACAATAAGCATTTGTAAGCATAATATTTTAGCATATAGTTGCCTTTTCATCCTTAATTAATGCATAATAAACAGTTTTATGAAGTCTTTATAGATAAATAGATAACATATCCATCTGCAAAAGGGGCCTTATTGTAAAGTTGTACCGTTTTATTTTAAAACTATTTATTTGCATAAGTATTTCTAATATTGTTCTAAAAAGACTTGAGTGATTAAATGACAAACCTTCATGAGATTACTAAAATAATTGCTAGCTGCAGCTCTAGTCTCATTATGTCTCTAAGCTTGTTTAGCTATTATGTCTTTCCAGGGTTTAACTAAATCCTCCCAAATGTGTAAACAAGCTGAATTTTGGTGTTAATTTTCTTTTCTGCAGCTATAATCTGTCCTGTGAGATCGAGCCTCTGTCGGAGTCGGCCAGCAACACGCTCAGAGCCAAGAAGAACGGCGGGATCATGAAACGATGGAGCGAGTCAGTCACACTCAGCTCTTCTTCAAATTTTTCTCCATCTGTTGTTTGTGTCTTCCTGGAGACTTATTCTTCCACTTCCTGTTCCTGTTCTGTGTCCAGCCGGCAGTTGACGGAGGCAGGCTGCAGCGGCGGCGCCGGCTCCCATTCAAAGTCGTTCGATCACTCCCACTACAGGCCATACCAAGGGGGCGGCGGGGACAGCGGCGACGCCCTCAGCGTCACGTCCGTCAGCTCCAGCGGCTCCGACCTGGAGGACGTGAACACCAGCTTCCTATCGGATTCACCGGAGGGACACGAGAGGAAGGTGAACACTGGGGAGTCTGGAAATATTTGAAGTGTTATGTACACAGGCAGAGTTTCAGAAAGAGCAGGAGTTTCATAAAGAGGCCCAAGTTTATGTTGGTTTTTTAAGTCATATGCACCATTTTTAGAACAATTGATGGTAACATAGTTACTTAATTAAGCTATAAAATGACACTACGTGGCTGGAAAACACGTGAAACTTGCCCTTTAAAACGGCTTTCAACATGTTTTTGTTTTCAGACATCAACTCCGTCGGTGAAACTCACCGTGTCTGCTTTGGGGAGAGAAGCTCCAGCTGCAGACACGACCTCAACGGTAACGCTTTAATGTTTTGTTCTTCAATTCATCTACACTCGTCAAAAAAAGTTGTTATTCCATTGGCAGATTATTTCACTTATAATATGGAAAAATGTCAACTTAACTGTCTGCCAATAGAATAAGAACATTTCAAATCAATATTAAGGAGTTATTGTCTTAAAACAAGCTCTTATATCTTGCTGAAAATGTTCTTGTAAGTTAGTTTTATCTAATTTCAAGGGTAGTAAGATATTTGCACTAGAAACTAGACCAAAAATACTTGGTAAGATGAGTTGTTAAAATTTTTTACATTTCTAATGTCTGAAGGACAATGAATTTTGTTTAGTTTGTGTAGAAATGACAATTGTTTTGTGTGAAAATTGTATCTGATTAATTGTTTCAGCTCTTATATTGTTGCATCAGACAAACATTTTATCTCTAAAGTCAGTAACGCTTGTGCAGTGTCCCCCTCAGTTCTGGGAATGCACGTCTCTGTCCTCCCTGGACACGTCAGGGATGGGATCCAGCTCTGGCTCTGCCTCGGGCTCCAGCAGCACCTCCTCGTCTTCTGTTTCCTCCTCCACACCGCTGTCCGCCTCGCGCTCACACAAACGCTCAGTGTCGGCCGTGTCCAACTACTCGACGCTGTCGCTGCCGCTCTACAACCAACAGGTGGACGACTGCTGCATCATCCGTGTCTCACTGGACGTGGAGAACGGCAACATGTACAAGAGCATCCTGGTGAGACCAAAGATGGGAAGAGAGCGCGGGAATCTGTTGTTTATCCCAGTGGTTTTCAAATAGGGGGAGCGAGGGTCACTGGGGGACCAACAGGTGTCGTAGGGGGACCTCAGAAGATTAAAGGGAAGATGAGGGGGGAAAAATGAGGAAAACAAACAAAAAAAAAGAAATCCAATAAATTTTTAAATCATAAATTTTATTTTTTTCCTAAATGTAACCTGTTTTTTATGGAAGAAGATTAGGGCCACTGAAAATAAAACATAATTCTGACTTTCACCTCAGAATTATGACTTTTTCCCAGAATTTTGACTTTTTTCTCAGATTTTTAACTTTTTCTCAAAATGTTAGTTTTCTCAGAATTCAAACTTTTTTTTCTCAAAATTATAAGAATATTGAAATTTTGTTCTAGAATTTTTATTTTATTTTATTTTATTTTTTTCCCAGAATTCTAGGAAAAAAGTGGCCCTAATCCTCTTCTGCAGTTTTTCAATCATTATTATAAAAAATAAGTTCAAATAACTCATTGAAAATGGAGATAGTGGATATAAAATGCCTCTATTGTCCCACAGAGGGGAAGAAATTGAGGAAAATGTTATTTCCTTCGCTCATTTGTCTGATTGGGTACCAGTTAGATTTATCAAGTTGCTTTCCTCTCAAGCTAGTGTAGCAAACATGAAAACTTTCTGACAAGAAAACTGTGGAGATTAAATAAAATTTATAATGTTATACATTTCCTTATCAAAAGAGGGGATTGTGATGGAAAATTTTATCTGGTAATATATTCAACATCAGATTAATAGACATAATAAGTTGCCTGATCAAATTTTCCAACACAGAACTCAAAAATGAGAAGTTATGAGGCAACATTTATGATGAACAATGTAATAATCACTTTGTCTGTGGGTTTTCAAAGGGCTTCCTTGGCCAGACGCTGTTAGGGGGGCCGTGACTTCTAACTTCTGGTTAGAAGTCGGGTTTTCGGGAGTAATAAACGCTTGATGTGTTTTCAGGTGACGAGTCAAGACAAAACTCCAGCGGTGATCAGGAAGGCGATGATCAAACACAACCTGGAGCGGGAGAAAACCGAGGACTACGAGCTGATGCAGAAGATCTCAGAGGACAAAGGCGAGCAGGGTTTCAGAAACGCTGACAAATAAGATTTAAAACACACGACAGTTTCAATGTGTGGCTACAAGTAGTGTAATTTACAATAAGCATTCATAATAAAAATAAAAAGTGATGTCCGTAAGAAAAAAATTACATATAAAAACAGTTAATTTAAAATAATTCAAATGATCTAGTTATCATTGTTTAAGTGATTTCCTGAAACAGTTCAAAGATGTAATAGTTTTTAGTCCCAATGGCAGCAGATTTCAAGAATTTGAAGCTTAAAGAGAAAATGACAACTGACCAAAATAATTGAAGTTATGATTGATTGTAAATGTAATTGAGCAAAGTCTTTTAGTGACTAAACAATCATGTTTTCCCAACACAGGAAGTATTTATAATAAAACTGTGCATTACTTTGAATATTCTATTCCCAAAATGATACATAGTGATGGCAGCATCATGCTGCAGGACATGCTTTTCTTAATTTGTAAGAAGGAATCTGGTCAGTCAAACCAGAGCAATCCTGTGAAAGTAATCAGTTAGAGAAGCTAGTAGCAGAGCTAAGTTTTAGCTTAGCCCTTTTGCTAATTTTGAAAACATTTAGTGCAATTATCTTCCCTTTAAAAAAGTCTTAAATTCATATATTTAAATTAAGGCCTTAAAATAACTTTTTTTTTTAAAAAGTAAGTTGTCCTTTAGTATGTTTATCATAGATCTTAAATTTTGCCTATTTAATCTTGTACATTCTTTTTTTATTTTGTCGCAGGACTTTTCTGTCACTTTTGAGTCACAATCAGACCTTTTCATTGCTTTCTGTGCCTACTGCTAGCCAACTGCTAACATACCTTGCCAGCTGCCTACCTTTTTTTTTTGCGTGTATCATTAATAAGTTCTGGATTTAAGTTACCAAACAATAGAGTATTTTAGTTTTGTTGGGTTATACAGATTACTCCAGAACCAGCCCAATAAAAATAATCCAACAAACTGGGCTTTGAAATCTGATGTTGCTCCGTTTCCTTCCGTTCTGCAGAGCTCCGGATCCCGGACAACGCCAATGTCTTCTACGCCATGAACTCCACTGCCAACTACGACTTTGTGCTGAAGAAGCGCGGCTCGGCCCGGCCGATGCGGGCCAAGAACGTGGCCAGTTCGACGCTGCCTCGCATGAAACAGAAGGGACTGAAGATCGCAAAAGGGATTTTCTGAGACTCAGAAGAGATGAACCGACCTGACCCAAAGCGTCCAGGTTTTGGTTTGGATAGAGGCGGAAACGGGGCCTTTCTGTGGCACTTTAGCACTTAACCGGATGTGTTGCTTCTTCAGGACCCTCCTTAAAAAATCAGAGTTTGTTTTCATGAAAGCTGCAAACTCAGGAAAGTGGAGGGGGGAAAAAAACCTTCGCTTTGGACGATACTTGGACTCTTCATCACCCTCCGCCTGGTTCGGATGAAACATTCGAACCTCCTGATGCGTCACATTTTGTTTACAAGCGTTTACATCTCAGCGTGGTGAGGGGAATCTTTGCACCTTCACTTTTTAATCCTCGGGCCAGACTTTTCTGCCATCTTCCCAGAACCGACGGATCGCTTTAGAGAGATTCGGTCGGGATTTTACAGCAGAACGTGGAGGAAGAGACGCTCGTCTGAACGCTGCAGTGTTCACAAAAAAGAGAAAATGGTGTCAAAATCCAGTGAACACAGCCATGAATCCCACGCCTCTGTTTCTGTCTTTTATTACCGGATCGTAACCACTACATGGTGGAGGATGCCGCCGCAGAGCAATCGCACTTCACACAGACTGAACAGAGTGTAAATATGAACAACCCAGTCTGTGCAGTATATTGTTCTGAAAAAGGACCCTGTAATTTTTGTTAATGGACTCATGATATCAACACTTGTTTTATTTTGCTTTGTGTGTTTGTTTTTTTGCACCTCGGATACGGTGCTGTTTCTTCACCATTTCCCTTTCTTCCTCATCCAGAACACCGTTAGGCGCCATGTTGGGAAAAAAACCCCAGAAGCATCAGGTTTAAAAAAGTGAATTTGGACCCAAATAAAAATAAACAAGTTTGAAATTATGGAAAGCCAGAAATGCCAAAAATAGGTAAATAAATAGAAAACATATTTTAATGCTTGCTCACTTAAAGTATAAAGAAATCTGTTTTATTTTAATGAGTCAATCCACTGTAAGCTGTCAAATAGACCCCTAATCACCTTGTCTATGGCCTTTTAAGCTCTGCCAACTGGCTGAATCAGAACTATAAAATAATTCTATTAAAAAGTTGAGTAACTTAAAAAATTTGGTCATTTAATTGTTGAAGAGTTAAATTAACTGCATATCAGTTTTTTTGTTAATTTTAACATTTATATTTCTACTTGTACTTAAATAGCCATATCTAAATATTTAACACCTTCTTCATTTATTGAATTGTGGCACTTTTGGCCTTTCATACAAAATGCTTCCAGTTAGAGTGAATTCTACACAAAAGTTAAATGATTTTGGGCAAACCTAAAAATAGGGAAAGAAAATATCAAAAAATGTGTTAAGGAAAAGAAATGCAACCAAATTTAGCTCAGTATTTTCATTCAAGTTTTCTGTTCTAATTTCTGATTTTCTAACAACTATTTAATGATTTAATAAGGTCAGCAAAAGTGAAAAGATAGCAATTATATTAAAAATATTTTTTTGAATGTGGATCTATAGTTTGCATAATTTATTCATCTTGATATTATTGATCTGAATAATCCAAACTGATGCGAAAATCCTGTTATTGATCATCTTTAGTTATTTTATATTAACTAAAGATGATCAGGTTTTTTTTCCTGTGAGTCCTCAAACTTTGCCCAGGTTTCTTTTTATTTCTTCCAACATGGCGGCTCAAACTTTCATATCCGTTCAGCGACAACTTTCCAAATGTGCTGCAGATTTATCCTGCAGGACGCTTAAAGCTTCGGTTTCTCTGAATCCAGACGAATCGCTGGATTTCCATGTACGGAAACCTCAAAACGATGCAACGTTTCAGCCGTTAGATGAATGTGAATCCTAGAGGAGCGACGGTGACGGAAAAATCCAATCTGACGCTCTACTTTTTTTGTGTTTTCCTCCCATGAAAACTGCGTTGTTTTTTCAGCCTCCTTTCAGTTTTTGTTGTTTTATAACCCCTAAACCATCTCTTTCCACCGCATCAGGACTGTTTTAATTTGGTGCCAAGCATTCTGGGTATTGTAGTAAAGCACTAAAAACCCTGGGAGAACACTAAGTCCAGTTTGTCCTGCCTTTTTTTGTCGGCTATATTTGTGCACCGTCAACTTTAACAAATTCACTAACAAACACACTGCAGAAGCAATACGTGGATGAGCGGCAGGCGGGATGCGTTCGATGTCGTCGTGAAACACTGTGACCTTTGCCCCTTTCCGCCCGTCAATCGGCACTGTGAACCATTTATTGTCGTGATGATCGTTCGCTTGTGTTGTCCGCAAAGGCAGCAGCACCCGACCCCACTGTGTGCCAAAAACAAAATGGAAACCGTGGAAGCGTCTGCCTTTCAGTGTCACAGCGGGAGGAAGAAATTATTCAGCTTTTGTGTTTACTGTTTACTTTGGGGGAGAACGCTAAGGAGGAAAAAACACGTCTGGACCCATTTAGTTTCACTTTGTCTGGGAAACTTGAAGAAAACTGAAACTGATCCAGAAACTGAACTTTAGGAAATTTATCCAGCAGGAATTTTTGATTTTTAAGTCGTTATTTGTTTAATTTTCTCTAACCGAACAAATAAGGTCAGATGAAGAAACCTAATAACGTTAAGAAATGTATATTGAATTGTGGCACTTTTGGGCCTCCATACAAATGCCTTCCTTTAAAAATTAAATCAAAAAGTTATAGCTAAAAGTAAAAGATTTTAATCATTGACAAGTTAAAAAATGTTCCAGTTTCAGGAAAAATTATCCAAAAATAATGTTAGTCAATATAAAGAACCAAATTTATCCGTTTTTATTCAAGTTTCCTGTTTTATTCTGACTAATGATTTAATAAGAAAATGTGACAAAAAATATCTCAACTATAAGAAATGTTCTTGTTTATTTTCAGCACTTATCTGAAAATAAACTAAAAACTTCTTGACTATTAATCTTCCTAAATTCTCCTCAAACAATTTGAGTTTCTGTTTCTCCAGCAGTTTTTCCCAGAAAGCGTCCAAGTGTTTCCGACCGTGGATGGATCGTGTGTGTGTATGTGTGTGTGTGTGTGTGTCGTCGTCGCCCTTGTTGAAAATGAATTTCGTGATTTATGCGAGTTTGAAAACAAAAAATAAATAAATAAAAATAACTCAGTTTTACATGAAGAAGGAAAAAAACAATTGAAACAGGTGTGATGTGGTTGTTTTTGTTAATTTTTTTATTTAATTTTTTTTTTTTCTTGGTGCCATTTTTCCACTTTTAACTGAAGAATTTCAAGATTTTCTTACTGCAGTTTTTTTGTCTTACTTTTTTCCCATGAACAAAAAGCCCTTGTGTTTTTGGTTGTGTCTTATTTATTGATTTGTATATAAAGATTTTGTTTTGCATTGTACATTCTCTCCTCTCTTGGTTATAGATTAATATATTCATGTATATACGAATAAACATTAAGTTTGTAAAGTTAAAATAACATCTTGGCATCTCTGGTTTTTATTTGTTTGCACATTTAGTTAGTCTTTCCAGGACTTAACTGAGTAAATGATCTTGAAAAGTTTACTAACAATTCATTTAAACCGCACAAAATATTTTCAATTAGGACAAAGCTATTAGCTACAAGTTAAAATCTTCACATAAAAAAGTTAGCTACGACACTAAATATTTATCTTTTCATATATTTCTAATTTTCTTTGAAATTAGTTGTAGATAGGATCACATCTTTCCATTGAGTTAAACACTAAAGCAGACAGAAATCTGGTTTTACTTATGTTATTAAAACCTTGAGTAAATACAGCAAATGTTTTCACATACACAGTGAACTAAATCATGTTTTTATTGCTGAGAATATTCTAAATATTTTTCAGTTTTTTTAAACCAAGCACATTAGTAAAGTGGTTGCCTTTACAATAGGGGAAATATGCAATACCCTTTTGAAATTTTGGATCTACAATGACTTCTACAAAAAACATTAAATACTATTCCATAAATATGTCATGGTTGAGCTGGAAAAATGTTCTCAGAACTTTTTAGTTTAAAAAAAAAATCTTTTTATTTTTTAATTTTACAGACAACCATGAGCATCCTCTTAAAAATAATGTGATACAATAGTGTCTTCAGTCAGAGGCTTCTCCGGCTTTGCAGTAACATAGACTGCTACATGAGGTTAGCGTCTACTTTCCTCCTTTTTTTTCTTTTTTGAGAAACATGGATAACAAAACATTTTTTATTCAATTTAAATTTAAAAATATATCTTAATTCATTAAATAATTTAAAGATTATTATGCACTCAGAGTAGAAATTAATAACCGAATTTAAGCTTAAAAAATATTTTAAAAGTTGTTAAATCATAGTAAAGTTGCTGGCGAGCCGAATCTAACAACTCGGATTCTGGAGCGGAACCGGAAGTCCGTCATTTAACGGTTCTATTCAGTTGTTTGTTGAGCTTGTTTGCGCTTGCGCTGTAGCTCGGACCTTTGTTATTCCATGTCACTATGGCGCTTAGCAAAACGTTTGGGCAAAAACCGGTGAAATTTCAGCTCGAAGAGGATGGAGAATTTTACATGATCGGTTCCGAGGTCAGTATCTTCAAATGTTTATAACCCTGCTGCTGTTACGAGTCGTGATTTTGAGCAGAAACGTTCCGGTGTGTCAGCCGCTAGCTGTTAGCTTAGCTATGCTCGCGAGGCCAGCTGAGGGGAAAGGCAGCGCGTGAAGGTTCATTCATTGATGATCAGAGAACAGCGCGAGGACAGAAGGTGCTGATTCATAATAGGTTATCAGAAAGTGAAGTCTGGAATAAAATTAATCTTTAATTCAATCGTAAACTTCAGCTGTCAAGCAAGCTAAGCGTTAGCATACGAGCTAACATGACTTCAACAAACAAAGCGCTAATTTTTAAGACAAACCGTAAAATTAGTTGGATTATTGCTCTATTATTTTAATGTTGATACGACTTGCTGTGCTGTTTCGGTCTGTCTAGGTTGGTAATAGTGGGACAGAACCGTTTTAAAATGACAAGTCTAGCACTTTTATGTTTAAATGGCCTGTTTTTCTTCTTCTGCACCACTGTAGAAGATTATTATTATATTATCACATGCAGAAGATTACTTACATGATTAGTAAGTGGAAAATATTAAAAGCAAATGTAAACAAAGAACCAAGAAAACTTCTAACAGGGTGAAGAAATTATTAAAACTTGGTGTAAAAATTAGATTAAAAAAATATAATCCCATTCATCCCATTCAAGTGGACAATTTCCACTTGATTACCATCAGTTTGGATTGTGAGACGTAAACAGAAACGTCTTTTAAGCTGATAATCTGATTGAAGGATTATGGAGGTATGACTGTGTATTTGGGTCTTTGTAGATAAAAAAAAAAAAGTAAAAAAAAAAGTTAAAATCTGCCAAAAGATTCAGAATTAATCTCAGAAATTGTCCAGAAAAAAAATTTCAATTTGGGTCTTTGTAGATAGAAAAAAAAAGTTAAAATCTGCCAAAAGACTCAGAATTAATTTCAGAAATTGTCCAGAAAAAAAAATTAAATTTGGAAATTTCTAAGTTTTAAAAGTAGTTAATTTTCCACTTTTGGAAATTTTTGATTTTGGCTTTTGAAACTCAGAAAATTTCCTATATATATATATATATATATATATATATATATATAT
>CAEFZX010005649.1:0-11730 GCA_903066825.1 Alfaro cultratus | reverse complement strand
TGATTCCTTTTCCTTCCAGGGACCAAGTAGTGGGCCTGAAGCCATGTTTTAAAAAATGTGTTTTAAGGAAATTGTTAAATAAATTATTGTCCATTAGTCTGCGTTCTGGTGCATCTTGTTTAAAAATATCCCCCCCTGCTGGTCACACAGGCTAATTAGTTTTTTTTCCTTTTTAAGGTCTGAATGTGAAAGCAACACGAGCTCATCTGAAGTCCAACGGTTTACGGCAACCACTTAGATTTCCTGTAAATGAATTTGAATGTTTTACTTGCTGAGGCAGTCGTGATAAAGATGGAGGGATGATTCAGGAGCGCTTTGTCATGCTGGGTGAGAAATAAAAGAAGGTAATAAACTCATCTTTTATAGACGGGCATCGCTGAAGCTCTTGTAAAAATGTAATGATATATAATTATATATTTATGCTACTTTAAAAGTCACCCAACATATTACTGAGATGAAGGAAAACCTGAGTGCATTTTACTTAAATAACTCACTTTGCTCAGTTCTGGTTAAACGTCATCCAGTCACATTGTTGCACGTCTTGCTTTTTAATGACATATAAAGATACAATAACCCAGGTGAAAACAATTCTAATGTGTGTTTAAAACACACCACGTTTACCCTGCACTCACACATCTGCTTGAAGCACTTCTCACTCAGCGCAGTAAAACCATGAGTTTGGGTGCACTCAGATGGCGGGAGAGGAAACTGAACAGGAGATTACATTAAAAACTTGAGTCCTTGGGGAGGAAGTTTCCAGACAGTGAAACGGGAAGTCTTCTTATGCAGAAAGGCAGAGGTCAAAATATTTCGAAGGAGGATCAGGGCAGAGTCAGTCGTCACAATTCATTCAACCTTTATTTAACCAAGATAAAAAATAAAATTAAAAAACAGGATAAGAACTCCTTTAGATCAAATATGTCTTATACCAGAGTGTCCTGACCACGATGTACAAGGCAGCGCAGGGGTCAGAGTCCAGGTGTGCAGTCAAAATTCACCATGGACGAGGCAGGGAAGGAGTAATCTGGGGACATGAACTTGGTGGAGAACGAGAGCAGAGAAAAGTGAGCTGAATTTCTACTGGAGATGCACCGATATTCACATATCAATATCTGTATCGGTCCCGATATTGAAGAAAATTCTCCACCAGGTATCAGTGACAGATCCAAAAGGGCTGATCTATTCAGTCTAATGCTACACTTTGTGCTCACGCTTTATGATTTATTTTACATTATATGTAGAATTTCTAAATGCTCTTTCTGAACGATTTGAAAGAGGATTTTTACATGTTGGGCCACGGTAGGCAGCCTGTTTTTATCAGTTTCGGGGTCTTTATCAATCATTTCACACTGTTAAACAGAGCTGAGTGAACAAATGAAAGTTTTGTTGTTTTGACATGTTTCTAGCAATAGCTTGTGAAGCTACTTGTGTATCTAAATGTGCTGTCCCTGTGCAGAGTTATCAACTACATTTGTAATTCATCCACTGTCATTTTATGCCTAAAAAAAAAAATAAAATGGATAAAAAGTCTCACTTTAAGTGAGAATATTAAAGTGAATTGCTGAATATGATAGCAAACTATCATATTCAGGGATTATTAATTTAAGATAAGCGCCCATGTCTTGCTGAAAAGTTCCTTAGAAGAAAACTAGGCGGGATTTGATGTATTTTCTCGCATAGACCACAAGGAGGAGTTTACAGTGGAAGATTATTTAATCTCCTCCCCCCATAGTAAGTATTTATGTATCCGGTGTTACTATTAGGTAGTCCGTTGTCCTGCAGAGAGTCCATGAGGCTCAGACGCCACACCCGGAAGCGTTGACGGACCCGCTGCGGGAACTTTTATTGATAAATCATTTTTGACAGCTTCTCCGGAATGCCTGGTGGCACTTGTCAGGTGTTGCTGGGCATAACATTCCTCTTAGCTCTCGGTAAGTTTGTATTATTATTATTATTATTGTTATTGTTATTATTATTGTGTATTAATTACAGAAACTAAAACGCTCTTATTGCGCAGTCGGAGTTTACAGAGGCATTTCTCTTTAAAGTTGTATCATCTTGTCTCCGATGACGCAGAGGCGTAGCCGTGTCATCCGCGCGTGCCGACACTTTGCATGTTCATCGCCATTTAAATCGGTTTATTTCATCGGACTCGGTTAAAAGTAGTATTTGTTCGCTGTACTGTACCACAGGTTACACATAGACGGAGTTTATTACATGGTAACTTTGTAGTTGTTCGGTAGTTTTCGGCAGCAGTCAGAGTCTCTGCCAGGCTGTGTGGGGCCATAAGAAATAACGAAAACATTTAGTTTTAACTTACTCTAATATGAAGTGAATAATTCCAGGGAGAACTAACACGTTATCCTGTTGTAAATGGGTTTGTGTGTGTGTGTTTCTTTAGTATTGCATGCACAGCTCGCTGCTTTGAAACAGTTTGGCACAGCAGACAAACGACAAGAAACAGAAACAACTACTACAGACTACAGAAACAATTAATACTCAGATATCTTGAGCTTACTCAGTCAGACTTGCTGCTTCCTCCCTCTTCCCATTTCAACACCCGGCTGCTGTGTAAATAGCTGTTTAACGCCTCATACAATAGTGTTGGCAGACAGAGATCTGACATGATTGAGACAAGTTGTTTCTGCAAAGTTGTTGTCTTTGCTAATCTGGCTCCATGTTAAAGAAAGAAACCATGAGAGTTATCTGCTGCAGCTATGGAAACAGCACGAAGACAGACATGAAGTAAGAAGCTCACAGAACCCTTTCTTCTTCTTCCTCTACTTCTTCCTTTTCTACTTCCTCTACTTCCTCTTCTTCTTCTTCCTCCTCTTCTTCTGTTTTTTACTGATCCCAGCTCCTGCAGGTGTTATAGAGTACACTGTTTTCCTAATAGTTTCTGACTCAACCGCTTCATTGTAACTTTTCACATTATTGTGAAGTTGTGTTGATAATCTTCTCTGTTTTTCAGTCCTGAATCTGCTCTGCGTCGCCGAGAACCATGAGTGCATCGCTACTGAAACCAGTGATGGGACATTTTACTCCGTTCCAACCCCTAAATGCTCCAGATATTATTATTCTTGGACCAACTCTTCCGTAAGTGATTACTGATCTAGCTAGGGGTGCACCGATCTATCAGCCAGTTGATTTATCGGTGCCGATTTCCTTAATTTTGGGAGATCAGAGATCGGCTGATTTTTTTACGTGCGAAGCCGATCTTATCCTCTGATCTTATCTATCTTGGCAAAGGTCTAAGAATCAACCTCTGTCATCTTTTGCTCTCTGGTGAGGAAGGTTTGACTGACAGACCGGCTCACTAAGTTCTGTCTGTACATTTATAATTAACAATAGTGACCCCACTGTTGCCGTCTCTCCAACTTTCTTGCTATATTGAGCAACATTTCAGACAAAAATAAATTGGTATCGGCCAAAGTCGGAATCGGCAGGTTAAGCTTTTGAAAAGCTCGGTAATCAGTGATCGGCCAGAAAACTACAGTCGGTGCGCCGCTAGATCTAGCATATGACAAAGTAGCTGTTTTCATTTGAAAGTTAATTGCTTTAATATTTGGGGCGCACTGACTGCAATTTTAAGGTCGATCACCAATCTTCAAAAAGTCTGACCTGCCGATTTCCAATTTCTTTGCTTTCATCTGTTGTTTCCAAAGTCTCCAATAACACAGGAAAAAGTTTGCTGCATTGGTTGCCACTTCCTTTTTTTTGAAAAAAGTCACCAGAGGGACCAGAGAAAGTTGCCAAATATAGCAACAGAGGCGCCAAGTTGGCTACAGTGACTGTATACTTCAGACGTGACCTACTAGGCGTGTCTGTCTGTCGGCCCTCTGTCACGACAGAGCAAAAGGAATCTGTGGTTGATTTTCAGACGTTTGTGGAGGCAGATGAGATCGGTATCTCATGTGAGCATCAGCAGATCATCCAAAATTATGGAAATCGGTGCAGATCGGCGGGGCCATCAATCAGTGGATCCCTACTGAATAAAGGATTAATTTCCTTAGAGAGCTTCATTAAAAGTTTTTTTTTACAGCAACGAGATTCTGCATAATAACACATACACATCTTATAAACACCTTAACTTGACATTACGTAACTTTAATTTTAAAAACTGTATATATTTTTTAAATATTTGTCAAAACTGTCACCACGACATGACTGTTAGTTAAGAGACAGATAATGTGTGAAAAGATAACTCTTCTCCACTTCCTCCCTGAGTTGCCACTCCCAACCAAAAACAACCAATCAGAGCCAGGGGGAAGGTCTTAACGCTGTCACTCATACTCATGTACTTGCTGCTAAATGTGCTAATGGCAGAGAAACAACTTACTGTTACAGGAAAACCATTTATCCGCCGCCATCAGTGGCCATGCTAACTAGCCTAGCATTCGCAAAAGGCAGAGGAGATCAGTTCTTTTGCACAGATTATCCGTCTCATACCACACTGTCACAACGTAGCGACAGCTTCAACAAGCATGTAAAAAATGTTCCTATAAAATTTACATACAGCAGCTTTAAAAGTGATTTGATCTGATATCTATTAGTTATTCCTGTTCACTTCATTTCCTTTTAGGACTGTGTTCTTTCCAATAGCGGCAGAAAAGCAGAGGAGCTGGTGAATTTCTCAAACGGCACCTTCCTGCACACCTACAAGTGTTATGATGTCATCAAGCACTTTTGGGACTGTGATGATAAGGTATCTAAAATAAATTTTACTGAAATTTTAGTGAAATATATATATATAAAATAAAATAAAATCTTTCTCCATCACTCTTGCTTTCTTTTACACAGTGGGAGAAAGAAACGACGATATGTGAAAGTGAGTACCTGCATTTTACCATTTATGTAAATCGTTGGATGGAAGATGGATGCGCATGTCAGCCCTAAAGAAACTGTTGTTTTAACCATTTTGACTTCTTTAATCAGTTTAACACTTGAAATGAGCCACAGATGATGCAAAGCTAAAGTAGCTGATCTTATTTCAGTCCTCCATCTTTTCTTTTGCAGTCATGGACACAGTGCAGATCTTCTTTCATCAGAAACATTTGTATCTGTTGGATAAGCCTATGTCTAATCTCTGTCTACTTGCATTGCTCTCCTACCAATACTGTAGTAATATTTCCTCAGAAATGTATTTATAACAGTAACAGAAGTTTATTATCAACCTGGAGTTGATAGTAAAACTTCTGAAAACAGTT
This sequence comes from Alfaro cultratus, assembly GCA_903066825.1. Lineage (NCBI taxonomy): Eukaryota > Metazoa > Chordata > Actinopteri > Cyprinodontiformes > Poeciliidae > Alfaro > Alfaro cultratus. Next base: position 6,523 of record CAEFZX010005649.1, on the reverse strand, counting down.
CAGCTTCCATCCCACTGAACTGAACAGATGGAAACTGAACTGCGGTTCAGTCGTTAATTAGAAAGTTTTGTGAAACACATCAATATGAAGTTTCCAAATGCAAATATTTTCCTGTTTTTACAGTAAAGTGTTCTCAGAGTGCCAGAGGTCATCACAGAGGATCTGGCAATGGAGCAGGTAGAGAACAGTCAAAACATCCTAGTTCACTTAGGATTTATTAAACATAATAATTAATAATTCAGGCATTTTTTTAGTCGCACGAGTCAATAAGACATTAAATGAGCTGTCAGTGGAAAAACTCCCTCGTACTCATGGTTTAAGTGTTCCTGTCTGATGCCTGAGTCTTTCATTTATAAGAGCATCTAATGACTTTTTATTGAGCTAAAACACTTTCCATTTTTATTAAATGTAATGCAAAGATATTAAATTATTTTTTAATTTTTTTTATCAATTCATTATCTATGATAAATTTTATGTAATGATCAACTTGTCCAGGGACTACAGGTGGAAATATTCAATATTCATATTGAATATATCTGCACAGCCCTGTTTGCCTCATACATCTGTCATTTGAAAAGGCCAAGGCAATGTTGTACATCGTCTCTGTGTAAAATAAAAAAAGGTCAAAGGTCACTGGGTGGTTTAACATTTTTACATAGTACTTCATAAGCCGAGCCAAACTCAGACATGGTGACTTTACCGACACAAGCTGCTGAAAAAAACTTCTACATGACCTATTTCACTACATTTCAAGTAAAAATGCCCTTTTTCAGTACTTCCTCTTAAACTGTATTTATTCATTTCAACTTTATTCACAACATATGCAATGACTGAGAATTAATCGTCTAACTCTTGTCTGATCCAGGGACGTCGAGACGCCGCATTCTCTTCCCACTGATTCCTCTCTCTGTTCTGCTGGTGCACATTTAACCTCTAGCAGGTATTTTTACTGAGCCACGTTTATATTTACACTGTAAAAACACATTTCTGACACGTTTTGCTTTAACGGTGATCGCTTTCATTTGCGTGCAGAGATCTTCTCGCAGACGTGAACACACCTACAGCCGGTGGTGGCAGGAGATTCCCAGTGGGATGTTTTGTGTTTTTCCCAACACAATGTGTTGATTTTTTTTAACCCACAAAAAAACCCTAATAATTAGGTCTGTCATTATAACAAATTTGAGGCTTGAGCCTTTTATCCTTGATGCCCCTAGTGTCCTTTTTGAGTTTTTATTTTTATTTTTTAATTAATTAATTAAATTTTTTTTTTATCTGTATGTCAGAAGGCCTGCTTGTGCCCCTCAGCAATAATATTTAGCTAAATCTAATAATTTATCAAAAATAAACTAGTCTGGCTGCCCTCAGTCTAAGTTTCTCTTCCTCCATGTTGTTCAGACTCCGGGTCCATGGTGAGGAGGGGGGCGGATCTGAGCCTCTAACTATCAAATTATGGGCAACAATATTTTTTCATACATTGGTTTGTGAATAAAAATGTAGGTCTGATGTTGATGTTAGAAAAACTGTTTCTATTTATATTTTATAATCGTCCTCGCAATAGCGGGACAAAACCCGCCTCGCCTCTAAACACAGAAATGCTTCGGCTGCAGAGAAAACTTCTGACTTTAACTTCATCAAGCTGCTAAAGGCCCGGTTCACTACAGGCAGTCTGAGTCGGTCCCACTGACAGATATAAGAATGTCTGATTTATATCAGACATCCTGATATAAGACACGGTACTGAGACTGTCACCGCGAGTCGCGACGCACCTCAAAGCCCCTGGTACCAGGTGGTGGTACCACCTGGTACCACCTGGTCTCTGTTCACTCTGCTTCTCCTTAACGTTTCTACCAGGCGGGTTGAAGCTGCTGCTGACGGGATCTGGGCTGTAAATAGAAGTTCATGCAGAACCTCAAGTGTTAAAGGAAGATTCGGCCCAGAGAATTTAGAGTTCACAAAATAAACATCGGAGAAAATACTGGAGCAATAATTAGAACCACAGCATAAAGCCAAACATGCCACAATTAAATGAATCATCCAAGTAATTCATTTAAGTATCAAATCTGACTGCTGAAAAAAACCCATATAAAAATTAGACGGTCTGAGTTTTGAACAACCGTGTAGTCTCTCATCCTGAAGGGAAATCTGTGGTGGTTTTTTTATTGTTATTGTCTTCAGGAATTGGATTTTATGTCCATCTTGCTGGAATTTGAAGTTGCGTCAAAATTTGCTTTGTCTTTTCTAAAGCTATGTTCTTCATTTAAAAGCCTTTAGCAAAAACACATTTATACTGTTTGTAGTATACTATAATATATGTTTACTTTTGTACTTCTTTTTTTATTTTTTCAGTTTTTTGAAGCCATTTTCGTTTTCTGTTTCTCGGTTGTTTAGTGGCACTCAGGAATTATGTGGTACTGTAAAACCAATTTGTAAATTTATGATAAGAATCTTTCCTGTTATTGAAATAATTTATTTTTATTATCGTTACCAGTTGGAGTGATTTTGTATTTTATTTGTCTTCATTACATTTTCAAAAGTGAAGTCTTTTTAGCTGTGTTTTTGTTTCATATGCTGCACTTTTTATTTTTCCTTGAATGTGTGCACGTGGTTATAAATACAGCTTAAACTGCACTTTACTTGAATTTTTTATTTTTATTTTTTTACATTGAAACATAGCAATCAAATTCTTCAAATGACAACTAAAACACAACTTTGTCCTGATGTCGATTTTAGATTTATCATGTCATAAACCTATCCTGAAAACATTTTCTGTATCACACTGGTACTGTGTCGCCATGATTGTCCTCATTTAAAATGTGAAATTAAAGTATTGTCCAAATAAAAATGAGTTTTTGTCCAATAAAGGCAGCTTCTGTTGTTTCTCGGCCAGCAAAGGGCTAGGGTATCCTAATATATAAATATTAAAGCAAGATATAATAAATTCATGTCTTGTTTGAGGAGTTGCAGCTTTGCATGATGGAGACAAAGGAGACGTGGGAAACCAGTTTTTTTGGGGGCTTTTAACAAAGTCCTCTCCATGCTACGACCTTTAACACCGGGCATATCGCCTAACACAATGGCCGCAAATTTTGGCAACAATGAAATGTTTTTTATGTCAATGTTGTTACAGGCGCTGGCAGCACACGCATCACTCTCTCTGGTATTGAAACGAAGAAGAAATCAGTCCACAGACACAAACGTGTGATAACAATATTACGGTACAGATAAGCCTGTCGCCATAAGCAGCTAGTAGCATGACAAATGAAATGAGCTTGATAATTTCCATTATCGAGCTCATTTAAAGCTCGATAATGGAGCTGAAAGAGCTCCATTATCGAGCTTTAAATGACATTATTGAAGGATAAAAAGATATTTTACCCTTTAAAATATCTTTTGAAGGTTAATTTGGTTTACTTCTTATCATAGACTTCATATTCCCTTTTATTTATGGATCTGGTTGAAAGTGGTTTGCATTTCTATTTAATTAGATTTATTTTTATTTATTGTTTTGTAATGAGTGTTCAAGATACCTACCAGTTCCAGTGTTACAAAATCAAAGTTTCTAGATCTTTGAGAGGGCAAACTTACATCATTAAGTCATTATCAATTTATTACTTGAATAATAAAAAAGACAACTTTATCACATTAATTACCGAGATGGTTTATCAACATTTGTTATCGCGACAGACCTTGTTATAGGATTATGCTGCAGAGGACAACAGCTGGGTGATGCTCTGCACAAGAAGCTTTGCAGTTTCCCCAAAATGGCCCAGGCTTCTGCTGGCTCTGGAGTCGACTGCTTCTACCTCGACCGGCGTTGGCAGCCAAAGCGCAACGCGGGACACAAAGCAGCAGCACACCGAGACCCACTGGCAAAACACAGACAGGGTTGCTTGCTAGATAAATCTGACCGCTGCGTGCCGTTTCCATGGCCATCACGCGCATTCGAGTGCAGATAAAAAATAAAGACAATTGTATTTGTGACATTCATGTGCCGGTGACGCTTTGTAATTTTGTTAACCGCTGGCTTGTCTGAGTAAGGAAAACTACACAGCTGTGTTACCAATAACAGAAAGAAAACAAAACAAAAAAAATACAGGAATGAAAAGATCAGAACTGAAAGGAAAAATGTGGAATCTGTTTTCCATTTGATGTGCTGGGTGTGGCTGAATGAACATGATGCTCATCAGTGGTTGATATAAACAACAACTGAATTCACTTTTAATCGCCTTTATTCATCTGACGCCGACTTGTAAGCGTTTTTCTTTGTGAGTTAAATGTGGATTTTGTAAGCATGATCTTATTTTTAGGTAATATTGCAGTCTGAATTTGGAGAAATACTCTTGTTCACAGGGCTTGCTAGGCATGGTGTCAAACATCAGAAGGACAGCATGACATAAACGTGTCATGCCATGTTTATGACATGACATGTCATGTTTATGACAGTGTTTATTACACTTAAGTTTTTTCATTTTTTCACAGAGCATCCCTTCAAAGAACAATTTGCACAGTGAGTTTCTGGACTGCTGTTCTTAAAAGTATGCCTTTGTTTTTTCCCTCATATGTAACAATATGTGATGACATTATTTTTTAAAACCGCATCATCTCTGTTTTTTCGCGTAGTTCTGCTATCATACTGCTCACCCATTCACTCAGTTTACTGGGTTTCCGCCCATCATTTCAAAGTTAATTCTCTCGGTGACAGCAGCTTCAAAGAGTAAAACTGATGAATAAATTAGAAGAAGCAAAAATTACCCGTGTTTATGAAACTATGTTAGTGTTGTCATGCACAAAATGTACATATGGAAATGGGGACGGGTGTAAATTCTATTATTTTCTCATTGTACGTTATTCAACTATTTGAATATTTTTTTGTGATTTATTTATTGTCATGAATGAAGTATGTGGTTTTTTTGCACCATCACCAGTGGCAGGTTTTGACACAGCCCATATGTGGGCACTTGCCCAGGGTGGCATTTGAAAGGGGAGGCGGTGGGGAACATATGAACAACCACTCCAAAACAATATTATTACTCTTATCAGTTATTTTTACTTTTCAGTGGTGGAATGGTTCACAAAATAAAATGGCTTGGTTTAAGCAGTAATAAAATCGCTGTCTTCTCTGACCAAACATTCATTTTTGTAAAGCTCCTGAACATTCGCAGTGGGATTTAGACCAGTGGGACGCCTGGCGTTTCTCTCTTGAACAACCTGAAGCATAGTTTATCCGCTGAAGGAAAAAGCTCCTCAGATTCTGATAAAGCGTCTTCCACAGGATCCCAAAGAACAAATCTCCAATGGGATCGGATGTCAGTGCCAGTGGCCTTGGCAGCCAACAGAAAAGTCCAGATTCATTTTATTCTTGTCAGAAAACAGCATTTTCTTGGACATTTCAACTTTACAAACTTTCTTCGTGAAGTTTATATCTGCAGTTTGTGGTGTGGGAAAGAATGTGGCAAGACATCTATGGTGTCTTAAACCATGTCAGGGCCATAATTTAGTTTATGGGCAGGAGTATGGGAGGGGCCTGCCCAGTAGTTCCTGTTTAAATAGCTGGATGATGTCACCAATAGGTAAAGAAAACCCTCTAATTGGTCGAACCCAGCAAGGTATGCTGGGTTCGACCAATTAGAGGGTTTTCTTTGGGAGTATTGCTTTGTTTGTTGTCTTTGAAGTAACTTTTGAGTTATCTTGTATTACATGGTTTATTTTTGCTGATCCTTTCATTATGTAGATGAGTTTGTAAATTAGATTAATAATTTTATTCTTGTTTCTCTTTTATTAGAAATATTTCATACATTATTCAGAATACAAAATATGGGTTTGTAGTTATATTTATATGGGTTCCAGCACATATTGGAGTAGAAGGAAACGAGAGGGCAGATAAAATGGCAAAGAGGGCAATTCAAAATAATATTAGTTTTACAGTTAAAACAAGTAAATCTGAGGGAAAGAGTATTGTTAAAGAAAAACTTGGTGAGAAAATGGCAAAAAAGGTGGGATGAAGAAAAAACTGGAAGATGGTTTTAGAAAATTCAGAAGAAAGAAGAAACGGAAGACGAAATAGAAAGGAGGAAAGAGCGATAACAAGGTTAAGATTTAATTATACACTTTTATATTTCAGAAGCATACTACTGGCAAATGTGATTACTGCGGAAAATATGAAACAATAGAACATGTTATATTAGAATGTCATAAATGTGAAAGAGAGAGAAGATATATGAGAAGAAAGTTTGGATGTGTTAAAGAAAAGATTAATTTATTAGATGTTTTGAGGAAGAATTTGGGGAGTAAACATATAGAAATAGTTATTCGATTTTTAAAGAAAACTAAATTGTTTCATGTAATTTGATTATAGGAGGTGTGTTTGTGAGCGTGTGGATGATATAGATGGGTATAATACAAAGTTATGTATAAGTATGCATATTAGCGTGCATATGTGTGTGTGTGTATATATATATATATAATTTATATATATATATATATATATATATGTATATATATATATATATATATATATATATTA
>CAEFZX010005647.1:0-92856 GCA_903066825.1 Alfaro cultratus | reverse complement strand
ATATACATATATATATATATATATATATATATATACACATATATATATATAGGGGCTATTTAAATTGTAACTTGTTAAGTTGCTTTATTTTTAAGCCTTTTTTAGTTTTGCCATGTCCTGGGTGGCAGAGAACAAACAAGTAGATAGAAATTAATATCGGGGGAGAATCATAACTTAAATAACATTTATAGCACCAGGGTTTATATAGAAAAATCAGTGTAGCAGTTTTGCTAATATGGCAGCTTATCATGGTTCAGTCAAAGTAATGAAATAACAAACTGCAGTCTGATTTTTATTGTTAATGTGTTTCTTCTTATTGGGCAGTGAAAGTAAATAAAAGGTTTAAATGTCTTTTACTTTAAGTATTTAGTTACTGGAAGGTTTTATGTTTGTGATGCAGAGCTACAGCTAACATCTAACAGCTAACATCTAACAGCTAGCAGCTAACAGCTAACATCTAACAGCTAGCAGCTAACAGCTAACATCTAACAGCTAGCAGCTAACAGCTAGCAGCTAACAGCTAGCAGCTCACTTCAGTACCATTCAGCTGCTGTTGTTGCTCCTCCTACACTTTGGACTGAACCATTGTTCTAATAATGGTAGGGGGGACCTAAAAAATAATTCTTATTTTTTTTCTTAAAGAAATGGCAGATTTATTTCGTTATTTGTTTATTTTGCCTTTTCATATTGATATTATTTAAATGCAAACGTTTCTTCAATAAGTTTTTGGGGGGGGAAATTCTAGACTTTTCCAAGATTGGGGGGTCCAGACCCCCCCTCCCCACCCGGGATTTACGCCTATGGTGTATGAAGGAGTTATTTGAGAGAAGCTACTGTAGCATCTGGAGATTTTATCAATAAAGACGGGTTTATTATATGATGTAAATGTTACTTTTGTTATTTTGTCTTGCAGACTCTGAAGTGCTCGCCCAATAACTACCTCACCAACACCTGGTGGAACCCCGTGTTCAACTTCTTTGAGAGGAACGTCCAGACGTCGGTGCCGTGCTCCTACAACTGGCCCATCAGCTGGGCCTCCGGCTGCCTCAAAACCCCCTGCAAGGCGTACTCCATGGTGCAGAGCTCACGGGAAGAGTGACCGCGGCCGTGTTGCTCCTCCTGGGCACAAACCAAGAGACGTAAAAAGTTCTCCACTGGAGGAAGAAAGGAACATTTATTGATTTATTTATAACATTAAGAGCTGAAAATGGTGCGTTTTTGTAAACAACACTGTCTGGTCTGATGTGTGTGTCCTCCACGCTAAGTATTGTTGAATTATCAGTGTGTCGAAGCCACAGGGTGCCTTAGTGTAGATGTACCAAAGCTGCCATGATCTGCCTCTCAGTCGACTTTTATGTGCTTTGATATCATTTGTTTTGTATTCATTTTAGCAGTCTTAGTATCAAAACTATACCCTCAACATTGTATTAAAAATTAAAGCAAACCAAATCGTAGGTGTGCTGGATTTATGTCGTCAATGGATTTGTGTGTGTGTGTGTGTGTGTGTGTGCCAGTGATTGCGTCTAAATCAGTGTGTTTGTCTGTACTGTCAATAGAAATCAAATTGTAGTGTTATATTTTATTATTGAATTGTATATCTTTTTTTGAAACCTGTCAAGGGACTGTAGATGCAAATTAGCTTATGTTTGAGCTGTATTGTCCCTTTCTAAATAAAGTTTACTTTAAAAAAATAGAGTCACATAAAAAGAAACGTATATCATGAAGAATGGAGAGAAAGAAGCAACAAAAACAAGTCCTGAAGTGGTTTAATGTAGCCTATTGCACTCATCGGGGGCATAAGTATCATCAATTTTGGGCTTTACTGTGTTTTTTAAATGGTAATTCCTCCAAGAATGAACTACAAAACCTGTTGGCCCAGTTACTGCCACTAAAGACAGACTGTTTGGTGGTGAGTGAGTGACCTCTGGTCCTCCATGTTGGGGATGTGAAGTGATAAACCTCAGGTAAAACAGCTCTGTTATTTCATAACATAATGAAGAGGGTTAGCTTCAAAATGGAAAGAGCTCATCGAAAGCATATCTATCCACTTAAACTTACAGCAGCAAGGCTGATATTTCACCAGATAATCAGCCACTGGTTAAAAACGAGGTCCTTGTGGAAGAGCAACAAGTGACGTCGTCTAGAACAGGGGAGCTCATACTTTTTGAGACCAAGATCTACTTTTTCTCTCACCAGCCAGCTGAGATCTACCTCATGACACGAAGACATAAAAATTGTAAATTAAACTCTATTGACTCATTTTCTATACGAATATACATCAGTTATAGCAGAAATAATAAAGTGATAGAAAACCTAATGCAGTTTCTTCCTCAGTGAGACTCTGACACTGGGAGCAGGTTACTGGTCTCTCAGTCAGAAGCTGGTTGCAAACTGAGGCCAGCAGGTCCAGTATCAGTCATGTTATCAGTTAAACTGGCCTGTGGTACTGTTCATATCAATTATGGAAGATCTGAAATTTGGTTTGATGACGTCAATATGAGAAACTACAGCCTGATAGGAGGAACCACAGAGCTCTGTTAAGGTAAATCTTCTGAAGTTGGAATATAATTCATTTAATTTCACGTAATTATCTCGGTAGAAGCCATTTGTTTGTTAAAACTTAATGAAATATAGTTGTCCTATTTGACGTTTGTTGTGACATAAACTCACAAACAAACGAGGTAATTAGTCCAAGTTTGTCATTCATTGATCGTTCAGAAACTACAGCGGCTGTAAAGATCCACAGCAAAGATAAAACAACCCGAACAGGTGATCAACTCAAAACCACTCGCACCTTTTACACACACACACACACACACACACACACACACACACACACACACACACACACACACTCTCTCTCTCTCTCACACACACACACACAACACACCCGTTGCCGTGGCAACGGCCTGCGCCCTTCAAGCCCAGCAGAGATTAAGTTAAAAACATTCAGTCCGTTACGATATCAGGTTTCCAGGCTTGATGTTTATTTCTCGATTATTAATAAGCCTCTCTTGAACACAGCGGTGGTTGATTAGTTAATTTAAACTCCTGCTCTGATAGTCAGTTGGTCTTTGAGTCGCTTTTTTTGTTAATGGAACCGAAACGCACTGAATTGCGCAACACCTTGTTGAACAATAATTACTAAGATTATTAATTTTAACACGTTTTGTTGATTTTATTATTATTTAAAGAAGCTGCAAACGTTTAGGATCTTAGTGAATATTTTGATAAGCCCGTCAGAAAAGGAAGTTCTGGTCTCAGGGTCCTGGCGGCCTTCAGTTTGTCACCTGCTGCCGAGATCGACTCAAAACCTTCCAGCTATCGATCGACGTTATGAGCTGCTCCCCTGGTCCAGAAAGACAGCAATGAAAACACATCGACCGCATTTCCGAATTCCACCAATCAGAGCACGCTTAGAGCGGAGCCAGCCAATAGGAACGCAGCAACAGTTGCAGCCTCCGAAGGAGACAGGAAGAACAGGTCCTAGCCCGCTGTTGTGTAATCCCGGAGATGTCAGTTCTCTGACAGCATGGACTCTCTGTCATGGCTGGCAGACCTCAGCAGCTCCGCTCTGTCTCCTCCAAACATGCTGCCTTTGCTGCTCTTCTTCGTGGTTTTTTATCTGGTTCATTTTTATCAGAAGCAGCGCAGCACGTACAGGAACATCCCGCCGGGTCCGCGGCCGTGGCCGGTGCTCGGTAACTTCGGCGGCCTTCTCCTGCCTCCCTTCATCAGGCGGAGGTTCGGACAGATCTCCGACCGGAACATCGGCGTCATAGAGGCTTTAACGTCCCAAGCCAGCGTTTACGGGAACATCTACAGCCTGTTTGTGGGCAGTCAGCTGATCGTTGTTCTGAACAGCTTTGAGGTGGTGAAGGACGCGCTGTCGAACCATCCAGATGTGTTCTCAGACCGGCCAGATGTTCCGACTGTCTCCATACTCACCAAACGGAAAGGTGAGGAAATGATAAACACGCTGCGGTGCAAAAGGTTATATCCAACTTCCTGTCACCAAGACTTTCTTCTCCTTTTTCCATACGGTGGTGGTGGCAGCATCATGCTGTGGGGTGCGTTTCTTTTATTCAATTGGTCAGACTTGATGAGGAGATATAAATGAAAACTCTTGCATCAATTTCTATAAAACATTAGACACTATTGTAAAACCGCACAGCATTTTTACCAGAGCGATTGCTAGAAAGGCAGCAATAGCTCAGTTAAACTGGCCTCTGGTGCTACACAGAGCTTACACAAGGCTGTCCTCTAAGTCTGCTTTTGTTCCTTCTTGTCTCTCAGGTCACTGCAGTGCATATGAAAAAGAGTCAATTCCAGGAAATCAAAGCAAAGAGAATTTTACTTAAATCAGCTGACTGATGATGCAGTTTTCAATGAATATGAAATAGATAAAGCAGTAGCTTGTATTCAGAAATTTTCATCAGTATCAGGATTGAAAATGAATCTTAACAAGTCTGTCCAATTTCCTCTCAAAAACTGTAATCTCCCAGAAATATGCCCCATACCTGTTAAATCCAAAATTATATATTTAGGAATAACAATTGAAAAAGATCAAAAGTCACGTAGTTAGCAACTTTTCCAAGATCGATTCCATCCTGCTGGTGAGCTCCAGGGTCCACAGCTGCCAACGTCTTCCAGGCATCTGCTAACTCCAAACAGCAGAAATCCCGTTATCATGAGTCCAAATAAATACAGATCCTCCACATCTTCCAGGAACAAAGGAAGACATGTTTAATTTTCAGCTGCTGTGGTTCTGTTTCTCACTCACTGACAACATTTTTTGCAAACATAAGAGTCCAAAATGTATCCCGCTGGGTTTGTCTCCGCAGGACAAGTGGGCTCTCCTTTGCCCAGTCTCCATTGAGAGAATTTGATCAATTACATTGAGAGACAAGTTGACTGGATCCATAATTTGTTGATTCAGAAAGAGAGGCTCCAAAAAGCAGCACCAAGACAGAGGAAAACAGGGCAAAAGTGAGTAGGGAGGGAGCAGAGAAAAAAGCTTCCACCGAGAGCTAGAGAGGAACCGTCAACACAGCGTCATCGTCTTTTATAATAACTTCTGGGACAATTTACTGTCTGCAAATGAATGGTCTCCTGTTTGTGTTTCAGGAATCGTGTTCGCCCCCTATGGGCCGGTCTGGAGAAAGCAGCGTAAGTTCTGCCACGCCACCCTCAGGAACTTTGGCCTGGGTCGGCTGAGTTTGGAGCCGTGCATTCAGCAGGGCGTGGCCGCCGTCAAAACGGAGCTGCTGAGGCTGAACGGAGAGCGTGGCGCCTGCGGCGTCGACCCCTCCAGGTTGATCAGCAACGCCGTGTCGAACGTCATCTGCTCCCTGATTCTGGGTCAGCGCTTCCATCACGATGACCCTGAGTTCCGCGGCATCCTGAACCTGATGTCGCGCGGGTTGGAGATCTGCATAAACAGCCCCGCGGTACTCATCAACATCTTCCCGCTGCTCTACTACCTGCCCTTCGGGGCGTTCAGGGAGCTGCGGCTGGTGGAGAGAGACATCACGGTGTTCCTGAAGAAAATAATCAAGAGCCACAGCAACACTTTGGATCCCAACAACCCCAGAGATCTGACTGACATGTACCTGATGGAGATGCTGGCTCAGCAAGCCGCAGGAGAGCAGGACAGCAGCTTCACAGAGGACTACCTTTTCTACATCATCGGAGACCTCTTCATCGCCGGAACCGACACCACCACCAATTCAGTTCTGTGGGTTCTGCTCTACCTGGCCCTGTACCCTGACATCCAAGGTAACAGCGCCGCCTGAGACCTGATGGTCCGGTAGGTTCGGTTCGATTGGGGATCAAGGTTGCCACGTTTGGTACATTTTCAGCTGCTGTGGTTCTGTTTCTCACTCACTGAGTTAAACCAACCAAAGCCTTTGAGCAACAGTTCCCTTCCTCGGCTGTGGAGGCGCTGCACCAAGAACCACTGAAGGAAACAACACGAAAACCTCTACAGACACTCGCACATTTTCCTTCTTCAAGAAAAATGCCTATTTCAGTGGTTCAAATACCAAATATATGTTAATAAGCATTAATTAAGCAATTAAGCATTCTACTGCAGAAGCTTCCTTATTGCCACTCTTTGGAGTCACATATTTCAGGTTTCTAGATGTAAAATCTCTACTTATTAATAATGAAAGAAGGAATTAATAACCGGCGGCGGGTTGCCATGTCTCCTCTACTTCCTGATTTTAGTCAGCCTGACTCAGTAAATATTTAACCACTTCCCACTGATGCAGACTGACACATCAGTGTTTTCTTTGGTGTCACTTTAATCAGGCTGCGCTTGTGTGTTGAGCCTTAGCCGGTTTCCATGACGACTGACGCTTGCATCCCTCTGTGTGGATCCCAGACCAGGTCCAAGCAGAGATCGACAGAGTGGTGGGCCGACGCCGCCCTCCATCTTTGACTGACAGAGGAAGTTTGCCTTTTACTGAAGCCGCCATCATGGAGGTGCAGAGACTGACGGCGGTGGTTCCTCTCAGCATTCCTCACATGGCATCAGAGACCACAGGTAACCGGGGCAACCATGGGCAACCAGGGGCAACCAGAGGATGGTCTGCGATGGAGCGTGTTTTCTGATGGGTTTTATCTGTTTCCCAGCGTTCCGGGGCTTCACCATTCCCAAAGGAACGGTCATTATGCCCAACCTGTACTCGGTCCACAGAGACCCCACTGTGTGGGACGATCCGGACGCCTTCAATCCGGCCCGCTTCCTGGATGGAGAGGGGAAACTGCTGAGGAAAGAGTCCTTCATACCGTTTGGAATCGGTACGTCGCTCTGTCACTCAGGACAATAAACCAGTTTAGCTTCGCAAAGTTTATTTATTCCTCTTATTATTGATGATTATGGCTTAACAATAATGAACCTCTGAAAATCTTAATATGTTATATTTTGACCATGTTGAGTTATGAGAAAGGTTATTGCTTAAGAAGCTGTTCAGAGACTATTATCCAAACTTATTATCCAAGAATCCTCAGAGTTGTAGATGGTGATTCTGTGAGCAGGAAGGATCTCCAGTAGCTGTCAGTCTTGCCACAAATCTTAAAGGCCTCTGACTGAAGACTGTTGCTGTATGACTGTCAAAACAAGCCAACAGCTAAATTTCCGGTCAGCAGAGATGATATTCCACAGTAACATGTTCTAAATGACACAATCAGTTGTTTGCTTGCTCTGCTAATCCATCTCATTTGCTTTGGCCACTCCTCTTTACATCTCTATTGAGAGATGTTGGAGTCAAGGATTTGATCCAGAGACGGTTTCAACTTCTTCCTTCTGTCTCTGGATTCACAAAGCCTTTTTAATAAATTCTCTGGGATTTGGGGTCAAAGTTCAGGAATAATTTGACCTTTTGAGATGCTATTCAGCTCCTACCAGTTGTAAAAACAATTCGCTGTTGCCATGGTTACACATCATAATGACCAGAGGGAATAATTGTCCAAACATGCAACAATTCAACCACAAAAATATTAACAAAAATATAGTAAAAGAACATAACAGAGCTGCTACAACATGCTGTTCCCATGAGCGGCGCAGTTCTAGAACCAAGCAGATATGAAATCACCTTTTATTCTTTGTCTTTTGTGATATTCTGGTTCAAATATTTTTTTTTATAAGCCATAATGACCAAATTAACAGAAATAAACACAAGTAAATCCATTTTGCATGTGGCCGTCAGGTCGCCGGGTGTGCATGGGCGAACAGCTGGCCAAGATGGAGCTGTTCCTGACCGTCAGCGGTCTGCTGCAGGCCTGCACCTTCCGGCTCCCAGACGGGGCCCCCGCTCCGTCCCTGCACGGTCGCTTCGGCCTGACTCTGGCTCCATGCCCCTTCGCCTTGTGCGTGAGCGCCCGCAGCGAGGATTCATTCAGCCGCAACGCATCCAGCTAGAGCGGCTGCTGCGACCTAAAAATGCTTCTCAGGTCTCCTGGAGAGACTCTGGGAGAGATTTTAAACCAAAGAGTGTCTCTTTCGCAACATCTTGTCTTAATTTCAAGAATATTTCTCTGATTTGTCAAAATATATTTGATTCTAAAAAACTTGTATTTCATTTTTAGGTAATTTCATGTGTTAATTTAGAAGAACAGTATTAATTTGTTTAGCACTTTATTTCCCTTTAAAAGGTTAATTATTTTGGGCTGATTCTATAAGATACAAGATGAAGATTTTATTGTTTTATGGTCAGTTATTTTAATATGGAGAAAAAAAAAATTATTTTCTGTCCCATAAAATGAAAGCGACTTGAATACCTGACTGAATATTAATAGATTGTCATATTATTTTGAGGAAAAATAATATTTTCTTGGTTATTTTTAAAGAAATTTTTGGATGCAGACTTCCTTTGACAGGAATTGTAGAAAAACAGAATATTAATATTTTAATCAAAGAAGCTTTATTGGCACAAGAGCCATTTGTATCTGCTGCTGAAATGTATGTGAAAATGTATTAAAGTTATTTTTTTATGTGAAATGACATGACTGATATAACAGGAATTAAAATGTAAATCTTGTTGGGAAAAGTTCCAGGGTGCAGTTTTTGATTTGACCTGCAGATGTCACTATTACGCTTGTTACATTTCTGAACTTCTTCCTATTCTGTTTTAGTAAAGATGAGGGGAGGAAAAAGAAAACTGATGTTAAAATATTTATGTTTCCGTGGTTTTATAATTCAGTCAATTATGCAGAAAATGTTTGGGGCTTTTTACATCATTTTATGCTGATATATGTTTTTAATTTGTCACATTGCAACTAGAATGCAGCATTATCCATATTAACTTGTTAATTGTTTGGATTTTGGCAGAAAAGCCACTAGAAAATCATTTTTGCTGCTTTTTGGGCCTGCAGCCTCTTAGATCAGGGTCTGAAATTATTCTAAATATTATGGAGTAAAATATTAATAGTTAAAAAGGAATTAAAAAAGATCTGAACTATTCTGGAAGGATAAGCAGGTATAAACAGCTGATGTATAAACATTGATCTCTCTCTCTGGTTCCTGTCATGCAGCTAAGCTTTAATATTCATAAAAATATCAAACATGATGTTTGTAATAATCTATTTTCTATGGATTAAAGGTCTAAATTATAGTTCCTCCATTAGATTGAGAGAGAAACTTCGGCATCGGACAGAAAAAAACCCTGTTTTGATGGTGTTGCAGAGACCGTCCACTAGATGGCGGTAGTTCTTTTTCCAGTCGGTTTGCCCGCTGAATCTGAGAGATTTTAAGATGAAGAAGTAGCCTGCAGTCGACCCTTCACCCAGTTTAGATTCTGTCCCCAGTTCTGCAGATTTTAGAGCCTGTATGTTTAGGGTATTTTCCTCCAACATGGCTTTTTTCACGCACCACATCAAGAGGAGCTTCTCTTCTTCGGCTGTCAGGAATGTTGTGATCAAAAACGTGACGATCATCGGAGGAGGTCAGATGGGAGCAGGAATTGCACAAGTAAGAGATGAATGCATGGAAGCTCTTCTCGTTTCTGTTTCTCCAACCTGCTGGTTTCCTGCTGGGAATCTGAGTTTCTGATCATGTTGTTTTAGGACGTCCTGGCATTTGCCTGTTAAAAATGTAAACATTATAAACATTTTACAGCTTAATGCACTGAATCTTGGGATCTTCCTGGAGTTGTGGAAACAGTAGTCGCTGTTAAACTTAGATTTAGCAAACAACAACCAAACTGACCTAAATGTTAACTTTGTTTATCATAAAGAGTGTAAATCAGTAATTCCCAACCCTCATGTTAAGTGTGCCTTAACTGCCCTGCATGTTTTAAATGTTTCCCCGTTTTAATAAACCTCATTCAGCTGATTGCAGTTTAGCAAACACCTGTCAATTGAAATCACCTGAAACCAGGAAACACCTGTTATAACTCCGACTGGGGCAATAAACAACAACCAGGATGAAGTTAATTATTAATATTTATTGCTACATACATAAGAGGATTATAAATAACGGGATATAGGTATTCAGAGAAGTGACCCAAAATAAACAGAAAACAAACAAAATAAATAAAAGGTTGTTAGGCCGCCCTCACAATTACAACGAAAAGAAACAATCCTAACTGGACGGACTAACAAAACAGAAAACCAAACTCTAAAAAGACAGCAGGACGCAGTGCAAAAACTGTAAAAAAAAAAACAAAACAAAAAAACAACTAAATGATTAAATAATTTTAATCAAATCAATCTAAGACACATTAAAAACACTGCCCACCTGCATCGCATAAATCAACACTAAGACTAACCTCGGTGTAGCCGATCAGGTGCAACCCTACCAAATAAAAACAATATAAAAAACATGCAATTCATTCTGATTAAAAGAGAAATGTAGAAGCTTACCTGCCCAGGTAAGGCTACCACCGGAACACCATTAATAATACAGCCCTGTATAAAAATACCACAACAACACAACTTAAGAGACTCACTTTAAAACAGTTTTCCTCCAACCTACCAGTCAGCAAACAGCGTGGGCCCAACACACACCTGGTCTCACACACAGGAAATTAACGCCTGGCCACCACCTGCCAGCTTCCGTTTTATGGAGGCTCAGGCTGTGGAGGGAGCGCCACCTGGTGGTGCCACCTGTTACACACCTAAAGCCTGCAGGGCAGTGTGCCTTGAGGACCACTGTTCTAGATGATTCTTCAGAAGTTCTTCTCTGTCTGAATAACCTGGACGAGATTTTATTACATATTGTGGGATATTTTTTTATCCATCCATCTGTTTGCTCAACCACAACAGAAGATGAGTTGGTCAGTGTCCATAAACCATTTCCTTCAAATAAAACGATGCATTCTTACAATTTAGAGCAAACTCCCTACAGTACTTTTAGTTAACAGATTAACTATTAAAACTATTTACAATGAGGCTAATAAAACAACTGGCCTCCAGCTCAGATCACTTCTCTTCTCTTAACTGCATTCAGAGGTTTTATTGTCTCTCTAGTTTATCACCTGCCTCGATAGATGCAGCTACCTAATAGTGATCAAAATAGGAAGAAATTATTGAATTTGTCATTTGCAAGAAAAACATAAATTCCGCTTAAAAATTGTATTGTTAGTGAGAACACCTGCCACTGAAGTTCGAGCCATTTTCTCCTGTAATTTATCGACTCACCTGCATTTAATCCTGATTAAATCAGGTTATCGGTTGCATTTCATTTAGTGGATCGATAAGACGTAACTCATTCACTAATGTCAGTTTGATAGAAAATAACTTATTTCATTACGCTGTGATAGACAGTGGCAGGACTGACGACATGACAGCTAATGGTAAAACAGATAAATGCGGGTAACCATGGTAACCAGGGAGCGTTCAAAGACCGACCCGGTGCTCGCTGCAGTTAAGTTGCGCGCGCATCCACTGTGTTTACTAACAAATGATCCTTCGCTGTTGGTGGTTACCATAGCAACCAGGAACCGACAGCTCGTCCCAGTTTTCTGTTTCCATCTGTTACCTGCGGTATGTATCGTATCGGGATCAGCTCCGTGTTTTCTGCTCTATTATTCGATTTTAGACTAATTTAATCACATGCAGTGCTTCATGTGTAAATTTCGCCATGTTTTGAAAGTGTTATCATTATTAATGTTGTGAATGTTTAGTTTAATGTTGTTTAATTTTACAACTGCCAACTGCTGTCAACTGCTCATTGGGAGCCACTATGCTCTGCAGTTTTTGGGTTATTTATTGTATTTTATTTATTTAACGTGTAGGGCCACAGGCTGCTGGACGGATTTTAGCCTCCAACTTGACTTTTCTCTCCTTCGGTATGTTTTAAGTTGTGATTCAAAGTAATGTTTCAGTTACCAGTTGTATGATCCACGTGTAATTTTGTTTCCTGCAGTAAAAATATATACTTGTTGTTAAAGATTAGATTAGCTATGTTGATAAATGACGTAGATTTACATCACTATGTAATTACAGTCAGCTCATGGCCAACTAATGTTTACCACCAACTTGATTTTCTCTCTTGTTAAAATAAATACAGTGAACCTGAGGGAGCTCAATCATTTCCATTTGCATGATTTATTATTTTTCTCTCTTTCTACTAAAAACTGGATGATAAAAGTCTCAGCTAGCCCTTTTTGTGAAGACAGTTTGGTTTACAGAGACTTCATAATTCATTTTATTTATTGTTTTGTTTGTTTATTTCGGATATTTAAAATGTCTTCCAGTTCCAGTGTAAAATGTTCATTAGAATAAAAATGTTATTGATTTTTGAAAATATGTTCTTATGCTAAAATTCAGTAGCTATGTTTCCATTAACCATATAATTGAGCAATTTGACATTCCAAAAATAAATTTGCTTAATATTTAAAATATATAACCGGTTTGAGTGTCAAATGTTCAGTAGAATTTAAAGTTTATTGATATTTCAGAATGTTCTAGTTCGTTATATTACTTAATAATGGTCTCAAAACAACAATATTATCGCTTATTGCGATAACTCCTGGGACATTTGATCACATTTTGTTATTTGGACAGGCCTTTCCATCTGTTTCTCTCCATCAACGCATCGATGCTGCGTTTCTTCCAGGTTCCATATTTGAACTCTGACCTCTATCTGCCCTAAACTTGTGGTGAACAGTTCAGTTTGTACTTTAACAAACTGACCAATGAGGACGAGAGTCTGAAAGTGAATCTGGTGTTTTAACCAGATTTCTACTCTCCAGACCAGGATTTTAAAACCTGCTCACATGAAAACCCAACCAGAGCAAAACGAATCCTTTCACAGCCTGATGAAGCTGGTGTGCTTTCCGTTTTCTCCCTGGAGGTCGCCGCATCCACCGGCCACTCTGTGACACTGGTGGACATGACGGACGACATCCTGAAGAAAGCGATCAAGGGAATCCAGACCAGCCTGAGGAGAGTGGTGAAGAAGACGTTTTCTGACGAAAAGGTGAGGTGAGACGCTGCAGATCCTCGGAGGTACAGACGGAGGCGATGAGCGTTTCACAGAGAACATCCTGGTTTCTCCTCAGTCTGGCGACGACTTCATCCAGAAGGTGATGCAGAAGGTGTCGACCACCACAGACCCTGGAGCTGCCGCCGCCTCCTCAGACCTGGTGCTGGAAGCCATCGTGGAGAATATGAAGATCAAACAGGATTTGTTTGGTTTCCTGGACAAGATGGCGCCTGAGTAAGAGTCACCGCTCGGTTAACATGTTGGAAATGTTTCTCTGGCTTTCAGGTCTGGGTTTTATTTGCTCTTGATGTTTACCTATCAGTGTTTTAGATTATAGAGTCAGACTTTTTCAAAGTATCTCCATGGAAACAAAAATCTTTTTCACAGAAACCTTCCTGCTCACAATGAGAGTAAAATAGGGCTGAAACGATTAATCCGATTAATTGCAATTACTCAATTATTGAAATAATTGTCACTAATTCAGTAATTGATTGTTCGTTAACTGGAGTACACAGACCCAGAAAATGGCCGTTTGCTGAAAGAACACAGCAGTAATTGAGCCCAAAACTGTAAAAAATCTAAAAAAACCCTCTGTTTCTGTACATCTGTTCTACCCAGAATTCCTCAAGTGGCAGTTTTAGCTTCACCTGGTTCCAGTTTTGTAAACTTTTAAACACATTTTGCTATTTGTTGGTTAATCCAAGAAATAATCACTAGATCAGCTTTGATGTTAGATTTTGCTTTTAACTGATAAAATGTGTTCATGTTGTGTTATTCACACATGCTGGGTTTAATTGCATTTGTAGTATCAGCACATTAGCATTAGTTTCCACTAAATGCTTTATTGTTAGCAGAACTAGTATTTGGGATTAGCGCTTAAGGATTAGCACATTAATGGAAGGCCTTCAAACTGAGTTCCATCTAAATGTAAAATTGTGACCTGATGAGGTTTTGGGTTTTGTATTTTCTGTTGCAGACACTCCATCTTCGCCAGCAACACGTCCTCGCTGCCCATCAGTGACATGGCCAGCGCCACCAGCAGGCCGGACCGGTGCGCAGGCCTCCACTTCTTCAACCCCGTTCCCATGATGAAACTGGTAGAGGTGGGTCACACACAGAGGCGAGCCGTCCAGACTGGTTTTAGATCAGAACCGGACCAGTGAGCAGGCTGGAACTGGAGCTGCTTTTTTCTGTAAATACAAATTAATCGGCTCAGTTTACGTCTGGGAACAAGAAGAGTTGTTAAAGAGGCAAAAAACACAAAGTATTATGTGTTTTAGAGGCACATAGTGCCATTTTATAGCATAATCAAGTTGTTACCTTCAGTTGTTATACAAAATCTGTTTGTATCAACATGACTTTAAAAGAAATGTCACTTTCTTAATTAAGACCTTGAAATTGGGCCTCTGTCTCTTTAAAAACTCCAGCTCTGCCTTCAACATGGCTCCTCTATTAACCCTTTAACGACGTTTTTACCAGCATTGCTCGGAGAAGTAGCTCCTATAATGAGCTCAGCAGTTCCAACAGGTGTTTGCTAATTGCTGCTGGCTAGTCTGGAGGAGCTGAATGGGGGAGGAGCTGAATGGGGGAGGAGCTGAATGGGGGAGGAGCTGCAGCTTGAAGGCGGGGCTAGGGTCACCCTGGCGTTTTGCACAGCTGAATGGTTGTTATGGATTTCTTAAACATTCATGAAATAATCAAAGCAACACTGCAGGTTTGTTTTTGATGAGGGTACAGGCCCTTTGAAAATTGACCAACATTGGCCGATACCGATGTTGATGCCAATAAATCCTGCGTCCTGGCTCTGCATCCTACCTGAGCGTTGGACCACTTTCCCAGCCTGTTGCCTCGGATCTTTTCCTGGTTCTTGTTTCCCGGACAGCGTTTTGGACGCTTGCGTCCCTCCAGGCTTGAAAGTCGGTAAAGTCTCAGTCTCCTGCAGGTTGTCGCGACGTCGTCGACCAGCCCAGAGACATCCGAGTCCCTCCTGAACTTCACCAAAGCGCTCGGAAAAACGCCGGTTTGCTGCAAGGTGAGGTGGAATAGTTGAGGACAGAACGTCTGACGAGGACGGTTCCGGTTTCTGAATCCCTGCCTTGTTTGTCCAGGACACCCCTGGGTTCATCGTGAACCGGCTGCTGGTTCCCTACATGATGGAGGCCCTGCGGCTGCACGAGAGAGGTGCGTCTCCTTCTGCTTCGCTGGTAAAACGGTTGCCATGGTTTCACTTCAGTTTCTTTCTGCAGGCCACGGGTCCAAAGAAGACATCGATACCGCCATGAAGCTGGGCGCTGGGTATCCGATGGGACCATTTGAGCTCAGCGACTACGTGGGACTGGACACAATAAAGTTCATCATGGACGGTGGGTATTTACTAATAAGGCCTATACCTTTTATTGTTGTAGTTCGGCCACCACCCAGCAGAGGGACCGCAATTTTCTGTTTATTCAGTCAGTATTTAATACAGCTGAAACAAAATAATGTTAAAATTCAGTAGATATTTATTTTAATTCAGCATATGAGAATTTAGCCCTTTATTATGGAAAGACAGTGAACAACGTTAGATAAACTGGTTAATCGATCTTTTGGACCTCTTCTCAGCCTCTTCCTCCTGAATCTTTAGGCTGGAGCGAGAAGGAACCTGACAACCCGATCTTCGCTCCCAGTGAACTCCTCAACAAGATGGTCGCTGAGGGGAAACTGGGCAAGAAGTCGTTAGAGGGATTCTACAAGTACAAGAAGTGATCGGATCAGAACTGGAGCAGCGGAGCCTCCAGGGAAAACGGATCGGAGCAGAAAAGTGCCTCTTGGGTCGTTAACATCCAGACCATCAAACCCGATTAAACACATGCTTTAGAAACAACTGCCTGTGATTTATTTAAAGAAAAATAAACCAGTAAAATGATTGATTACCAAAGCAGAACTAATTTTTGATCCAGTGAAACGATTCTCTGAGCTGAAGCATTTCAGCCCAGTGTTTTTCAAAGTGGGGCCGCCAGGGGGCGCTAGAGGAGCCTCAGAGAACTGGAGGGGAAAAATGCAGAAAGATTTATCACAAAATCTAACCTGTTTTTCAGTCATTATTAAAATATTGGGCAAAATAATTTATAGGAATATTTTTTTTAAAGGAATGAGGCAGCATTCATCCCACACAAATGCAACAATTATTGAATAAATAATAAAATTGATGCTTCTTTATGTGCTTTATAGCATTACCTTTATTTACCTTTCAAAATTCTACGTATTATTTCACTTTAACAAAACATTTTTCCTGTTATAAGTAAAATGATCTGCAAGTGGGACCAGTAAGTATTAAGGAGTTATTAACTTAAAACAAGCTCCTATATGTTGCTGAAAAGTTGCTTTTAATTCAGTTTAGTCTTCTTTGCATTAGAAACTTGACCAAAACTCCTTGGTAAGGCTTTGTGTTTTCGCACTAAACACTTCATACTTTTTCCAGATGCAGAGTTTGGTTAAAAACAAAGTCCAGATTTTTCTGTTTGCCTGTTAACAGGAACAAACATCAACAAAACCACCATCAGCAGGCTGACATTACGTCTATGAAGTCGTTGGAACGTTTTCCCAGTCGTTCTGCCTGCCGACCCGGTTCTGTGTACGCTGCGGTTCCTCTGTAGTGGTCGCAGCGAACCAACAGAACCCGACCACTGAAACATCTGCTGGGAATCTCCATAGCTACACAAACAGTCGGAAGAAAGCGCATTTAGAGAATTGAGTCGGGAATTTTGACGAGGATCTTCAGGAATCCTGAATCCTTTTTCACAGCCAGATTTGTTTCAACTGAGTTTTGGAAGCACAAAATCTTAAATTTCAGCTTCATCCTCAGTGAGAAAACTGAAAATACAACCCAACACAAACAGAACCTGAAGAAAAACCGAACCGAACGGCTTCAAATGTCAAAGGTCAAAGTAGAGACCAAATGCCAGGATGTAAAAAATGAGTAATCTTATCAATTACAGGAAATCTGACGAAAATGAAATAAATTTGAGCCACTGGGAAGTTTTTCCTCATAATTACTTGTTTATGTTGAACTTCTAGTTTGCAGAAAAGCTGCAAAGGATCAAAATGATCACAGGTGCAAAACATAAATAAAACCTCATGCTTTTATTCTGAAAGAGGACACATACTCGCTTCCTCCTGTAGTCCATTTTTATTTAAAAAAGATTTGAATTATTTACTTATTTGCATCTTTTAGTGTATTTCTATTATTATAGTAAAAGAAGGCCTATAGTGGTTAAATGAAAAATCTGCAGAATGTGACCATTTTTTAATCAGATTAATCGTTGGAATAATCAATTAATAAAATAATCGTCAGTTGCAACCATATAAAAAACATGCTGAAACCATCAGTTTTTAACCTTTGACCTTTGGATGCAAACCTGCAGCTGTAGGCTGATAAAAGTGGGCAAAAAAGAAAAAAACCCCTGCATATTTCCCCAAAACTGAGAGAAAGAAGGAAACTAGTGAGACTAAAGGTTCTGGTTGGTTCTCTGTGTGACGGTGATTCTCCATTGGTTTGGATCAAAGACTGAAGCTGGAAGACAGAAAACTTTTCATCCAAAAACAGATCCAGGTGTGGCAAAAATCTTCCACAGTGTTGTTGGAGAATGTTTCATGATCCGGTGAAACTGGACTGGAACTTTGTGCCAAAACGTTCTCCAGCTGAACAGAAACAAAATGATTATCGTTGGACCCGAAGAGGAACGATGGAGAGTTATAGATCTAGAGTCAGCACACAGCTTCAGTCACTGCAGCTGGAAATCAGAATCTGGGTTTGAACATTCAGAGTCACATAAAGACAGTTACAAAGTCGGCCTTCTATGACCTGCAGAGCATTTCTAGGATTTCCATCAAGATCTAGAGAAACTCATCCATGCATTTATATTTAGCTGCATTGATAACTCCAACAGTTCTGCATAAAAAAAATCAGAAAGCTGCAGCCAATCCAGGACCACAAATCTGGGACAAACGTCCAGAAAACTGAAAAACAGCCGAAACGCTGAGTTTCTTTAAGTCAAAGTTAAAAATCCAGATGTGTAGAGCCGATTTTGATTGATTTGTAACTGGAACGCTGATTAATTTCTGTATTAATTCAATATGAGAATTACTCTTAGCTTTCATGGTATTTGACTAAATGTAATGTTTGTTTGCTGTTATTCAGATGTTGACCAGAAGATGGCGCCGTTTCCTCAAAATTACACCAGATCAGATCCAAACACAACATTCAGATTTTTAATGTCTATCCTTTAATCAACCTTCAAATTTATACACAGTCTGTACATTAATGTTGTTTTTGTTGCTCTCCGTCTTCGAGCTTTAAAGCACGTTAAGGTTTCAGGTCTGTTCACCACACGACTCATCAGATGAGACAATGGTGCCTTTTATTTAGAAAAAAAAGAACAAAAAACATGTTGAAACAATTCAAATATGACTTCCTGGGAAGCAAAATGCTCCTCCAAGATAACAGTGACCCGAAATATTAAAATAATAATAATAAAAAAATTTATTTGTCAAGTAATACTAAAAATAGAGCATCAAAATAAAATTTAAAAATGTTACAGAGATGGAATAAACAACATGGCTAAAAAGACCACACTATTAGCTACCAGAGAGAGAAAAGACAAAAAGGTCCATTGCAATAAATGAAAGAGAGACTGTCAAGTGCTGGAGTAAATATATATATCTGCTTCATTTGTCGTGTTTCCGAGCAATAAAATCCTGATGTAGCCTGCAAAAATATCCAGAAAAATCCAACATATCCTGACAGTTTTTAAAAAGTACACATATCGAGCGTTTATGTTACATCCGAGTCGACCCCGAGGTCACTATTTGTTACAAATAGTTATCAAAAGAAGCCGCAAGTTTCGATTTTCTGCAAGACGCTCCAACAAGAAAAATGGCTTTCTTGTGTCCAAAAGCTTATTTTCATATATACCACTATAAAAAAAACAAACAAAACAAAAATCACTAAAATATACACCGAGAAGATGAAACGAGATACAAAAACAAAAGCATTCAAAATAAAATTCAGTCTAAATAAAGCAAAGAGAGAGAGAAAGAGAAAGAGAGAGTCAAAATGATCCGTTTTTTTTCTCCGCATCAACTTGGTCGGACGTTCGGTGAGACGAGATGAGATCCTCCGTCTTCCTTAGTGCAGTCTGTCGAAACAACAAAAACAAAAACAAAGAGGCGTTTGGTCGGGTGGAACGGTCCCCAAAACATTTCCAGTGAGAGGTCGGAGTGAGGGAGGGGCGAGCGAGGGCCTGATGGACTATACAAAAACGGACAGGTGACAAATAAGTTAGAATAAGTTAGTGCCGGTGGAGGAGGAGGAAGAGGAGCAGGAGGAAGAGGAGGAGTCTGTGCTGCGGGTTTTCAGTGCAGAAGCAGACGGAGGGTTTGGTGCGACGGCGCTCCCGCTAAAAATCCTGATTGTCTCGTTCAGTTCAGTCTCCAGAACGGAGGCGCCTTCAGGAGGCGAGGGAGGAGCTAAATCTGTCCCGGTGTGGCGGAGGTGAAGGTGGAGGGGCGGAGGAGGCGGAGGAGGAGGGGGTCCCGCTGAGAACCGGAGAGTTTTGGGTCTTCATGGAATCTAACAGGCCTCCATCTCAAGCAGAGGACCCGATGATGCTGCCTTCGCTTTGCATGTCGAAAAGCTGTTCCTCTTTCCTCCTGAGGGAAGAAAACAGAAACGCTCAACGTCAAGCTGAACACCACAAACTGTCCCAGGAAACATTGAGATAATACGGCCATTTTGAAACCATTTTCAACATATAATGCAAGAACACGTTCTCAAAGAGAAAAAAAAACAACTTTAATTTCTAAAGAACATTTAACACCAGAAGTGGAAAATATTTTCAATATCCAAAATAAACAAAGAAAAGAATAATTAAAATGGATGATAAAGTTTCTGTAACCAACACTGGATTTTAAAAAAATAAAAATCAAGTCATTCAGCTCAGACAAGGAAAACAGGCAAAAGTGGCAGGAAGTGCAGATTAACTACTTCATATTCGTAAATGTTTGCAGTTTTCTCATGTTAAAATAAATTTCACTTTGTAATTTAATCCCTTAAAATTGGGCCTCTGTCTCTTTAAGAAACTTCTGCTCTTTCTGAGACTCCGCCTTCAAGAAGTCATCACAACATGGCTCCTCTATTAACCCTTTAAACAACATTTCTACCAGCATTGCTCTGAGAAGAAGCTCCTATAATGATTTCAGCTGATGTTCCACCAGGTGTTTGCTAATTGCTGCTGGCTAGTCTGAAGGAGCTGGATAGAGAAGGGAAGCTCTGTGAGGCAGAAGCTCTTAAATTTGGAAACTGCAGCTCTGAGGAGGAGCTCCGTCCTTGAAGGCGGGGCAAGGTCCAACCAGACGTTTACCACAGCTGAATGGTTGCCATGGAGATTAAAGGATTTTTTCAAACATGCATAGAAGAATCAAAGCAACAGTACAGGTGTGTTTTTGATGAGGGAACAAATACATGACAGAAAGCTCAAAAACTTGATTTTACATGATACTGCCCTATTAAAGTGGAGCATCTAATGGCCCTGCTTATTGTAATTATTATGAGATTAGTTGACTTATTGCTTATTGTGAAAGACTTATCGGCAGTAAAACGTCACTCACATTCCAGACGGATGCGTCAGGCTGAGCCGCCTCAACCTGCAGGCGCTCACCGCCATTCCCACCGCCGTCCTCATCCTCATCCACTCCATCCATCAGCAGTTTGTTTGTTTTGTTTGTTTTTTTGGTTCTCAGACATTCAGCTGACTGAACCAAGCGGCGAGCCACGCTCTGAACTCCAGAGGAGGTCAGAGGTCGGCGACAGGAAGTGGGCCGGCCCGGCTTTGATGACCCAGCTGGCAGCACTTCTCTGTTTCAGCCGAGCAGCTTCTGGCTGACATTTCAGCTCCGGCTGCAGGTGGGCGAGCGGCGGGGAAACAGAAAAAAGAAATCCGGCTTTTTTCCCTCAATGCCCGCATTATGCATTTATAACAGCAGAAATAAAAGGTGCAACCTCAAACGTAACTGGCCCTCTGACAGTTCCCAGTCCGTTCTTGGCAGCCTGGACTGGTTTTACAGCTAATACTCAGCTATTAGGAGAGCAGTTCTCCCTTCATGTGAGAAAGGGTCTCATATGTTTTAACACCTCTTCTTCCTTGATCCTCCCTGAATTTTTATGGCTAAATTCACGCAGCAGGTCTTGATGTTCAGTTCAGATTTTAGGCTAAAATCAGATTTGTTCTTCTGCAGAACTAAGAGTGGTGGGGTTGGGATGAGACGCTTCACTGGCGCAAGCTTCTTAATTTCAGAATTATAACTTTCAACCGTTATTTACTTTGACTATCTTATTCTGGTGCAGAATTATGAGGCATGTCTCACGTCAACGATGAAAAAGTCGGATAAAACATGACGGTTCAGACTGCATTGAAAACTACGGATACGAATCCGATTTAGTTCCGCATATGAAAGTGGAAGCAAATCGGATTTTATTTTGAGTGAAAAGATCGTAATGGGTAAAAGTCATACCTGGGTCGCGTATGGGCAAAAAAAAAGTTCTTCCCCTCGCCATAGATATCCAGGGGAAGAAGCTGGAATCAAACATGCAACTTTCCAATTGCAAGGCAACTACACTTCCCTGTGAGCTCCCTCTACTGGTCAGGCAAAGAGTTAGCGCCAATATAACCAAAGAGGCGAAGTGAGCGCTGGAAGCTGCAGCCGCGTATCATCAGCGTAGAAACAAACATCTTGACAAGACAAAGCTTCTAAAAAGTGGAATAACGGGAAATACGGCTATTTTCAAATTCAAAAATATTCTATTGATTCCAAAGGGAAATTAAATAATTTCATAACAAAATGGAAAAGTATGAAAAATATTGACAAAAATCTGTCCAATTACACATCATCCAAAACAAGAAGGAGCAATTATCCAGAAAAATAATTTCTCTCTCAGAAAGGCAGGAATGAAGTTTTGAAACAGAAAAAATCTCAATGAAAGTCCAGAGCTGCTCCAACATGCTGCCACCCTGAGCGCCGCAATTCTAGAAAACATATCTGGAAAACGTTTTCAAAAGGCTTTTAAAATTGGACCAATGCAATAAATAACTCCT
Organism: Alfaro cultratus; assembly: GCA_903066825.1. NCBI lineage: Eukaryota > Metazoa > Chordata > Actinopteri > Cyprinodontiformes > Poeciliidae > Alfaro > Alfaro cultratus. The sequence goes on along the minus strand of CAEFZX010005647.1, from coordinate 70,794 downwards.
TCATTGACAGACTGCTGCATCCGAGGTGCACAAAGTAGAGTTACAGTAGATCCTTCCTCCCAGCTGTTAGACTCTATAACCGTCACTGCTCCCAACAAACTCAGGAAATATTTACATCCCTGCTGAATTTTTGGACAATTTCATCTAAGAAAAGCAAATCCACAGCCAGTGAGCATGTTGGTCTTTTTGTGAAGAGCAGCTTTGGAGACGAAGCATTTGCTTCACTCTGCATCAAGATAAACCAGTTAACATGCAAGCACACCAGCTCCGTTTAATCCGCTTTAATCAAACTCCAGTCCGTTTGGATAAAAAGTTCGGTTTGTTTGTGAATTCGTAATCTGATCTGCCTTCAAACCTCGGACTCGGTTCGATTAAAATCAACTCTGGTGTGCTTCGAACGCATATGTAAAGACAAAGACTGCTCCAATAGCAGGAAGTAGACCACAGCGCAGGGCATTCTGGGTAAATACAACCTAAGCAAATGTCAAAGTCTATTGGTAGCAGGAGAAATGGTTTGTGGTGTTTTACCAACCACAAACAAAATCCTACAACAGCTCAAATCTGACTTGTTGAGACAGCTTCTTCTCAACAAGCGGTTTTCTTCAGTGGTTCTTGCTGCAGCGCCCCCACAGGCGAGGAGGAGAACAGGTTTTTCAAAGGTTTGTTTCATTTGATACAGAGCAGCTTGAAAGCAAACTGCAGCAGCTGGAAAAGTAACAAATCAAATGAGTCTACCGGACTATCAGGTCCAACACAAAGACCTGACGCTTTATCCAAACTGCCCCCCCCCTTTCCTCACTGGGAAATTGTTTGTCAGTCGGTTCTTTTCCCCCTCTGTGATCTGGGCTAACGTATCAGAGTTTGCTTCAGCTATTGACAAGCTATAAGGCAGAGTTATTTTAGATCAGAGCAGCATCAAATAGAATCTGTGATCAAAGTGGAGAGGCAGAGACAGAGGTGAGCAGACGCCTCCTGCGACTCAAACGATGTCTGAATGGTGAGGAGGAGCGGAAAAAACCAGCCATGTTAGTTTGTTTCTCCCTTGTGGCAAAGGAGAGCAGTCAGCAGAGTCCTGCAACGTGAAGCCCTAAAACACACACGCAAACAGACTGCTTCCCCACATGCGGATAAAAGGGAGCGGGACAGAGGAGCGCTGACCCCGGAGCTGCGCGCGGAAAGACAGGGAGAGGGATCTCCTGTCGCTTTTATTTACCTCCGCCGCCCTCCGTCTTTTCATCGCAGGATCTGAAGGCAGGCCCGCGCCCGGCCCTGCACCCAGTTTCCTGGGGAGCGTTTTTCCTTCCCCCACGGCAGACATGAAAAGCACCGACCTTCCTGCCTGGGGAAGAGTCCTGAGGCTCCGGGCCACTTCGTTTGAAAAGAGGAATTAAAAAAACAAGTGGCTTTACACTGTAAAACGCAGTAAGTGTTGCCCAAAACAAATGTTCCTGGATGATAAGTTATCCCAGAAGTTATCACGATAAACGATAATATTCTCAAAGATAAATAAACTTTAAACACTGGAACTGGAAGACATTTTAAATAAACAAATAAATAATAAATAAACCAAACATAAAATGAATTATGAAGTTTCTGTAAGAAAGGGCGAGTTCAAACCAAAGCACCAGATTTTTACCAGTTTATTTTTGGTATAAAGAGAAAAACAATAAATCATTCCAATGGAAATCATTGAGATTGTTTTAATTCATCATGCGACTAATTCATTTGTTACAAAAGACCTAAAAAATTGGACTTTACTTTCTGAAATTTATGCAAACCCATAACCTAAACAAAATGTTAAAACTTAAAAGTGTCAGTATGTTCAAGCTGCACATCTTAAGTTTACACAACTTGACTAACTTGATCATTTTAAGTTGTAATGACATAATAGTACACATAACTACTGTAAAATCCAATTAATCCTCCTTACTTGAAAACTTCAATTTCATTAAAATATCGGATCGACATTGACTTGTATAATTTCTGTGAGCTTAAGTTAATTTATTCAATCTGACTATGTTGGAATTACTTACATTTAGTTCATTTTTTAAACTTGAAACTTTATATAAAAAGGAAAGCATTTGATTGAAACTGTTCCTGCTTTTTATTTACTTCTGCTCAACAGGAAGCAGACAGCAGTGACAGTTTGCTCTCAGCTTCATGCATGCAGTCTTAAAGAGGCGGCGTTTTGAAATTATTACTGTCATAACTACTGCCCTGCATTGTCGAATTGTTGGCATTAATATATTTTTAGTGTCTGTTTTTGATATTGTTGTTATTATTAACAACAATAATTGTTGTTAATAACTTATCGGCAAAATAAGTTCTGCCAACTTATTGGCAGAACTTATTTTTCTGCCAAATAAAACAATGGTTTAATTAGTTGCTGCAATGCATTATGGGATACCTCACTGGCCAATCCCAACTGTTTCACAACATTTAAAACATTTTCACGTTTGAAGACCCTCAACGTCTTTAAATCAAAAGCTTATAAATTAAATCCACTTAATTTATTCAATTAAAGTCAACATAGTTACTCACTATAAACTGAAAATCAAAACTTTTTCAGTTAAAAACAACGCAATAATTTACAGTGCAGGCTGGGATTCAGGAGCAACTTGACCCTTCCTCACCTCCCTCCTCTTCCTCCGTCTGCATTAGAGCTGAAGAATGCTCGCTGGAATCCGGCTTTTTTTCTTCTTTTTTTTTGCAGGAAATGAAACGCTCCTCTGTTTGGAGGGCGAGCGAAGCCTCACCCCCTCTTCCCCCCGTTGCCTTTACGCGACGGGCGGATGGAGGGATGGAGGGATGGAGGGATGGAGGGACGGGGGGAGGAAGGAGTCTCCCCCGGCGTTTGAAGTGTGGGAGGTTAAGATAACTGGCACAGCCTCGTGCCTCAATCGCTGCTTTCACCTCGCCGGCCAAATCAAAGCACCACAGCTGCCCCCCACCCCTCCTCCACCCAGAGCGATGGGGTTTTTCTGTTTGGAGCCATTAAAAAGAAAAACACAGCCGACAAATTACTCTAAAAATAAGCCAAGTTTGGAGAGGTGCGAGGAGCAGAAGGTGTGGCGGAGAGAGGAACGGGGAAACGGGGGAGACTTCATGCCTGAGAGGGCTTTCCACAAGTTTCAGCTCGGCTCTCATTGCTTTACATTTCACTTTCAAGTAATCCTCTAAAAACCACTTGATCATTAGCTCTTCAGGCCTTCTGAAGATCTTTCAAAGCTTTTCTGTGGACTTTGCTGCTGTTTTCGCTCCAAGGTTCCTAAAGTCTGGAAAAGTAAGAAAATTGATTCAAGTTTCGTCCAAGTGTGAAAGTGCATCCATCTGTCTGTCCGTCCGCCAACCTTTCTGTCCGTTTATCCAAACTTCCCTCTGTGCATCCATCGGTTTATTCCCTCCATCCATATGCATCTGTCCAGTCATCCTTCCATTTTCACTGTTTCTAGTTTTAGCAATTTGCTCAATTTAGCAATCAAGCTCAAAATATGGCTTCATTTTGAAGTTTAGCCCTTTGAAGAGGAGAAACCTTTTGTTTCAAAACTGACCTGTAGGGGGCAGCAGCGCCCCGAGCTGCAACAGTAGAAGAACAGTAACCGCTAACTTAAGTTAGCTGCACTAACCCTAAAGCCCTAATCAATAATATTTCTTCCAGTAATGCTAAACCAACAAGGTATTTAGCAGATGCTAATGCTAAAACATTAGCTGCTTAACTAACAAGCCTAGTAGTTTGTCCATGTAAGTGTATTTTTCTGTATAAATTATTTGTTTGTTGTACACTTCACACTTGCTCAATAAGCATTAGTTCTGCTAGCAGTAAAGCGCTATACCAACATGGTATTTAGCAGAAGCTAATGCTAAAGCGCTAATGCTAAAGCGCTAACTTGAATTGAAATGACATCTCTGCTTGAAAGACTAAAACCCTCAGGCACCAATTTGACAAATTAAAGTCTGCAGAGTGGGGAAGTAAATGGGTAAACTGGTGGAACTGATCCAGAGCTTCATCTTTGCAGAATTATTAGGTAACCAGGAGATTGTTCAATAAATTCAAGTGTTTTCACTGTAGAGTTTGAGTTGAGGAAAATGTGTCGAAATCTTGACACACTAAAGAACTTTCACACTTAGAAATATATCCCTCCTCATTCCCTCCATTTGTCCTGAGAAACTTTTCCTCCAAATGTCAAAAACACGACCAACATGTTCAAACCGCAGCTGGACTTCCTGCTTCAATTCTAATCCACTGACGGTATTAAAAAACAAAACAACAAAACAAAAAAACGGCTCTGCTTTCCCAATGAAGTGCAGAAGAGGGAGAGACGTGAGGAAGGAGAGCTGATCACTGCAGGGTAGAGGAGGGTGAGGTCTGATTGTGGTTAGCAGCGGGGGAACGGGGCTGGTACAGTCACCAAAAACCCCAAACCTCAGGCATGCGTGGGCGAGACTCGCAGCGCAGCGAGGAGGGGCCAGGGGGGTCAGTGGGAGCCATCGCCCACATCTGAGGGAACGTCGCTGGGGGCCCGAGCAGCTGAAGTCTGGCCCCGTGCCCCCGCACAGCTCCGTCTGAGAGGAGACGGAGGGGGGCGGCGGAGCGATCAAAGAGCCGGCACAATGGCCGCCTCCTCTGCTGCGGTGGCGCTTCAAAGGGACGCGGCTGCCGCTCACATCCAGCACCAGGACAGAGGAGAGGGCAGAAAAACCTCAGCGGGGAAAATGAGGCAGAAAATGAGTGAAAGAAGAGCCGGGTTCAGGTTCTGCCTCCCCAAAAGCAAACAAACCCAAAACATCACAGAAACACAGAGAGGCTTCATCCTCTGATAACGATCTCATGGAGGGTCAAAACGCCTTTAAAACACGTCTTTGATTATACACCTTTCAGCAGAAAGCTACTCAAAGTGCTTAAACAGAGAAGGTTAAATGATAAATTAAAACAAGCTCAATAATTTCCATGATTTATCAGTTTTCTCTTCTCTGTCTTTAAACACCACAAACTGAATAAAGTCTTCAGTCTCAACTATAAGGACAACTTTGGGCAACACTTTATCTGAAGGAATGTGCATAAGCAGGACATAACTCCTGTCATTAAAGGAGTCTTCATGAATGTTTAGGGCTGTTCTACATAATGACACTTTTATTGGAAAGATGCACTAAATGTTGCATTAAAACAAGAGGAAAAGACAGTAGCTGTGTTTCCATTAACCATATAATCAAACAATTTGACATTCAGAAAGTAAATTTGCTTGATGTTAACACGCTAACTCGTACAACAAACTCGTTTAGCACCTTTTAAGTGAAATAATCTGCCAGTGGAACTAGAACTTTTCAACAATACTAAGGAATTACTAACTTAAATAAACTCCTATATATTGCTGAAAAGTAACATGTCAGTTACTTTTATCGTACTTCAAGTGTACAAAGATATTTGAACTAGAAACTAGACCAAAACTACTTGGTAAGATTTTGTGTCTTTGCAGACCTGCTGGCGCTCAGCTCGGGTTGCTAGGTGACCGGCAGAACTCCTGCGGTTGCTAGGTGACGGGCGGAACTCCTGCGGTTGCTAGGTGACGGGCAGTGCTTGTTGATTTGTGACTTTACACTCAGAAGGTTTTTGAAACAGCTCATTTTTCTGACACCAAAAAACAAACTTAATTCTCAAAATCAGCTGGGTGATTTTTTAAGTGCTTGGACTCATTTTAGAACCTATAAAAGCCCAAATAAAAGTACAAAAACATGCAAAAAAAGTCATGTTTTTAACTATTTGATGTATTTCTAAGAGTGCTGTGTGGTAAAATCCCAAAGAGATTAATAAAGTCTGTCTGTGTATCTATCTATAAGCTTGAGTGTAGAAGACTGCAGGAGTCCTGGAGAGTGTTAGAGTGGGGAAACTGGGGAGGAAGAGAGGAAGTGGAGAAGACATGACAAAAAGCAACGCGGCCGGACCCTCATAGAGTTCCTGCAGCTGGCCCAGCCTCAGCACAATGGGTCCGTGACTCAACCAAAACAACTCCTGCGCTCCAGTCTAAACAACCCCACCAGCCGGGCTCCCCCCCTCGGAGCGTCAAAAAGGGGCCGGGACGCAGTGGAGTGAGAGATCCTCTAACTTTAATTACACCAACGGAGAGCTAAGAGGGGCGTTTTGCTCAACAGAGCGTGCTTTGTGAGAGGTGGGGGGAGGAACATTTCCGATTCCATTTCCTACCTCCAGAAACATTAGCCGAGGTGTTGCTCTGTTTAGAGTCCAAATTTCCACCTCCTACATCCAGCTATCCCACATTCCAGCCAGTTTGGAAAGAAAACATCCTCTCGTTTTGCATTTGCTGCAAAAGTGGGTTTTTATCCTTTCCCAATAAAGTGGGGTCACTAATAAGGCAGGGTGTGGAGGCACTGGGCTGTGCCGCCGCGGCCAGAGGCTCAGCTTCAGATTCAAACAGCAGAAACCAAAAATCACCTAATTGCAGCTGGAGAGAGTGTGTGTGTGTTTGTGTGTGTGTGTGTGTTGGGATGAGGTTCTGAGAGAAAAACGATGAGAGGAAACAAATAACAGGACAAAATTTGGCAACGGGGACCAGAGGATGAGTGGCTGAACTCCGGGATTTTCTGTTTTCCTTTTGGCCTGATTCCCGCCTCCGTCTTCCTCTTTTCTCATCAAAGACGTTTGACAGCTGACTTCTGGCTGCTCACATCAGACGACGGAGCGGAGCAGAGCGGAGCGGAGGGGAGGGGCCGCTGAAGCCAGAACAACACTTTCATTATATTTTCTGGAGCAGGAAAACTGGCCGTTAATTGCAGAGGTTTTTTCCTTCTTTTTCTAAAAAGACATCCTGGATGTGACTGAAAACAAGTGAAGAATCACAGCTCCGCACGGCAAAAACAATTAACTTTACCAAGTATTTTTGTCTAGTTTCTTACTCACTTGAAATATGTCAAAAGAACTAGGATAGGATAAGATATAGGAGCTTGATTTAAGCAAATAATTCCTTAATATTAATAAAAAGGTACAAAAACAAGCGAAGCGCTTAGAAAAAAGAATCAAACCACCTGAATGAAACGTCGGGAATCAGCAGGCACTGCACCGTTACCTAGCAACCCCAGCAGGTTTACTGGTGTATGAGCTGTATAATGGCTGCTGGAAAAGTCACACTGCAAAAACACAAAATCTGACCAAGTATTTTTGGTCTAGTTTCTATGACACATGCCTGAATACACTTGGAATAAGAGAAAACAAACTTACAAGTAACTTTTCAGCAAGATATCAGAGCTTATGTTAAAAATTTATTAATATTGATTAAAAAAGTTATTTTTATGCAAGTTTATTTAACTTATAACATGGGAAAATGTCTTGTTATAAGATAAATAATCTGCTGGTGAAACAAAAGCTTTTTTAAAATCAGTATTAAGGAATTATTTACTTAAAACAAACTCCTGTATGTTTCTGAAATGTTACTTGTAAGTTAGTTTTGTCTTATTTCAAGTGTATTCTAGAAACCAGACAACAATACTTGGTAAGGTTTTGTGTTTTTGCAGTGCTTGGTGCTCTAAAAAGCCGGCTTTGTTAGGTGTGTGAGTGTGATAAAGTGAGCAGCAGCTGAAATGAGGGGAAAAGCCTGGAGGGGTGCAGATAACTATCGCAGAGGCTGTGAATCAGCGGCTGACTCAGACAAAAGGCTAACAGCGCGGAGGAACGGATTCCAGCCAGAGAAAAACAAGGTGACAGAGAAACCGGGTTGTCATGAGAAAATGAAACGTCTGAAAGAGAAAAAACACAGCAGAGACCAGAAAACATGGCGATATTCTGAAATATCAAGGAGGTTTTTTCCCCATAAGTCACTTTTTCTAGACGGGATTTAAGAGGATTAGAAAAAAATACAAATTCTGACTTTAATCAGCGGCATAAAAAGAAATTAATAAAAAAAAAATCACTTAAATCTAACATCCTTCCTTCTTCAAGAAAGTTAGTTCTCCTTCAGGTACCAAGATGCATTAAAGTGGGAATTCTGAGATTAAAGTCACATTTTGGTTAAAAAAAAAGAAAAGTCAGGATTCTAAGATTAAAGTGAGAATTTCAAGATTCAAGTGGGAATTATAAATATATAAATAAAGTAGGTAACACACTCAATCTACTCTCTGAGTGGGGAATATCTGCTGCATGCATATAAGCAATAGAAAACTTACTCTGGGCACAAAAAGAAAGGTTATTTGCTTGTGTAGCCCTCGTTTTAATGCCGCCCTGGGCAATTTCCAATACGTTCCACATCAGGTTCATAAGGTTGTTAAGACACAAAGGGTTTAGGAGCAGGAGAGCACAAGCAGCAATTTCTACACTTTTAGATGGAGACACATTGATTGGAAAGAATAAGAATATGCTGTGGGTTATTTATGGTTAATGCAAGAAAAATTGAGAAATTAAAACATTATCCCAAATTATGAATCAAAGCACAAATCAGTAGCTGTTGTCGGAGTTATATTCAAATCAAAAGTGCATCAAGCTGCATGTTGATGTGTTAATTTATTGAAAACATTTTAAAATCCAAAATAAATAAACAAAACAACAAATGAAAGTTATTATAAAGTTCTTCCAAAAAAGGGGTTAGTTGAGACCACAACTCCAGACTGAAGACTTTTATCATCCAGTTTTTGGTAGAAAGAGAGAAAAACGATAAATTGAGTTTGTTTTAACTTATTATGCAATCAATTGATTTATTGCTTATTGAGACAGGCCTATTGATCAGGCTGCATGGGAGCAAAACAAAAAACTCTGGAAGTGGTTTTCAACACATTTCTCTAAACTCAACTTGCACATTTTTGTCTCAAACTTCTGACTGCAAAAGAGAGAAAGAAAGAAAATGTCGGGAGCTTAATTGAAGAATCAATTAAAGTAACAACAACGTTTCTCCCCGACTGTTCAAACAGAGAGAGAGACAGATGGGACGGATGAAAAGAAACAGACAAACGAGTTCATTTAAAGATGTTTCTGGCATCTACAGCAGGCGAACCTCAATCCAGCTCCCTGGGATCTGCATAAATTGAGGGCTTGGGGAGTTGTGGCAGTATCCTCGGTATTATGCATATTAGTTTAAGGCTGTCACTGAGAATCAGCCGGGGTGTCCATCCCGCCGCGGCTAGGCGCTGCTAATTATTGGATCAGAGATGAAGTGGCTTTTTTGCGCTTGCGCTGACGGCTCTTTGAAAACCGACTGTTTATATAAAGAAGGGAGACAAAAGGAAAAAGAAGAGCGGCCTAATTTTGGGTTCAGAGAGCGCCGTTGGGTCAAGAATCGATCAAGTGGAAAACCTTTGAGTCGTTGGGCCGACTTGTCACGTCTGCCCGGATTTTTCTGGAAGCGGAATAACGGGATCCTTCCAGTGAGGAAAAATACTGATGCCTTTGATACAAACTGAAACATCTGAATCTAAAGCTCCACGCAACTCTAGCGTGTTAAAAAAAATGGCTGCCTGTGTTATGAGAGCTTTTCAAACACCCAGAGACCCCAGAAGCCATGAAATCGTATTAAGCTGAAGCATCTCATTAAGGTTCTGCTTCATCCAACCTGTTCTGCTTTACAAAGGCGACATATGCAGCCCATATGGACACCAAGCCTCCACAACATAATCCAGCCCCTGTCAGGAAGAGACGCACCGAGTGCAGCTTTCTGACCTGCAAGTCTGGGTTTCACCAAGATCTGGTTCAATTCAAAACTAGACAATCAATACAAAAAAAACAATCAATACTTGGTTGCTAATTTTCCCCTTGATCAGCCCTGAAACTGATCACTGAAACTCAGAAATTCAATCTTTTTTCTGATCACTGAACTCACCACACCTAAAAACTACCATGTAGGGCTGAAATAATTAATCGTATTAATCGATTATTGAAATAATTCAGTAATAAATTAATTGTTACTGACTCAAAAGAGGCACTTTGCTGAAGAATACCACTGACAGAGCAAGAATTAAGCAAAAACATTCACATTTTCTACCCACGTTTTGAAACTTAAGACAGGTAAAGCTGGTCAGACTCCCTTGTCCAGTAGTGGACTGGTTCCAGTCTGACGTAAAGAACTGGGATTTCTTTGTGTCAATAGGAAACTTCTCATCTAAACAGACAGAAGTCAAATGTGGAGTACCCCAAGGTTCAATCCTGGGATCCCTCCTATATAATATCTCCCACTGGCTCTGGTTATAACAGGAAATCAGCTACGCAGATGATGCATCACGATGTCACCAGCAGACGATCTGACCTGAACCTTCAGAGCCACATAAAGACCGTTACAAAGTTGGCCTTCTGTCATCTGAAGAACATTTCCAGGATTAAAAGACTACGATCTAGAGAAACTCAGTCATGCGTTTATCTTCAGTCACATTGATTATTCTTCACAGTCCCACCTAAAAAAAATCAATCCTCCAGCTGCAGCTGATCCAGAACGCTGCTGCTGGCGTTCTGACTAAAACCATCACCCAGTTCTACAGTCCTTCCCTGTAGCCCAGAGAATAGACTTTAAAATACTGTTTATAAATCACTGAAGGGTTCAGTTTTGATTCTCCACAGAACAGCTGAAACACTGAGCTCCAATAAGTCAAGGCTAAAGACCCACCTGCTTACTGTTGCCTTTGATTCATAATGACTGGAGCACTGATCAATATATTTGATTAGGGTTATTTGTGATGATTCTCATGATGATGGCATTTGAGAAAATGTAATGTTTCACCAGGATAACCAAACTCCCAAAGGTTCAGGCTACAAACCTTCACAGCCGATTACATTTGATATCACTTCAACTTTAATTTCTACAGAGATAATTCAGTAAACTACCATGAATTATGCGCTTTGCAATGTTGCATTCACAGACAACTACAAAAAAAATGCTTGAGAGTCAAATCTTGTCAAAACCTGTATGGTTCAGACATTTTTTACACAACAGAACAAAAAACACAAACATGCAGGCATTCGACACCATTTGGGTTAGCATAGAGCGCTACCCAATGGCCATGGTGAGGTTATGGTGGACCTGTTTAGGATTAGTCTGTGAGCACAAGCTCTCAAGTCAGTGTTTAACAGTTTAAAAAGGAAACTTGACAAAGATTAACCAGACAGGGAGGGCATAGAGGTGGTCTTACCATATTCTCAGATGTACGCCGTTTTCATTCTCTGGCCTGTACCTGCAGAAAATTGCATCTTTTTTAACAGTTTGTTGTTTTTCTTAGCGTAACTGGACGCTAACCGTCCAAGTGGACTTACACAGACCATGAAAATACTGACATTTAACCTAAGGTGTAATTCTCAGTGGATTACAGCTGCAGAGCTAAGAGGAGGGCTTGAAAAGCGCAGATAAACAAGGTCAGCAGAGACATACTGTGGTGCAGAAAAATAGTGCAAATCCCAGAATCTGTAAGTACTCCGAAGAAAAGGACAGACTAATCCCAAAGTAGGTGTAATATGTGGAGGCAGTGGCGGGATAAAGAATGAATGGATTAGGGGATGCTCAGGGTACAAAAAAAACAAATCGGGTCAGAACGCTGATGGGTGATGAATTTGGATCACGTTTGGCTCTACTTTCATTTGCATTTAGTCCCGTTTTTAATGGGAAATAATTATGCAGCAAAACACTGTAGCAGATTATTAATCCCAAACTCCTAAATGCAAAAACCACACAGAAGCTGCAGCAGCACTCACCTGTGGCCGTTTCCTGCATCTTCTCCCTCTTCCGCTTCTTCTTCTTCCCCTAAAAATATACAGAGGAACGCATAAAGTGTGGCTCCAGCACTCACGCTCACTAGACCACTCGGATATCCTGCTGCTGACTGCCATGTTCACTCATCCCCTGCTGGGCAGCCGAGCAGCGAAACCCGGGCCTCCGCACTCCACCGCAACCCGCAACCCTGAGAGGAACCGAGCAACCGAGTGTCGTCTGCTCTACACAGCCGGACACACTGCAAAAACTAAACCTTACCCGGTGCTACCGGTCCAGGTTACTGCAGAAATCTGAGTACAGTTTGAATAAGACCAAACTAACTTACAGGTAACTTCAGCAAGAAATAGGAGCTGGTTTTACGTAAATAATTCTTTAATATAGATTTTTTTAAAAAGTTCTAGTTCCAGTGGCTGATTATGTCACCAATAACATGTTATATCTTTTCCGTTGTTTTAAGTGAAATAATCTGCCAGTGGAACTCAAACTTTTTCATCAATATTAAAAATCTGACTTGCAGACAAGCCACTCCTAAGTTAGTTTGGTCTTATTTCGACTCTACTAAGACAGCATTTTCTAAAGTGGGCGCCTCAGAAAGTTAGTTATAAAGAAATTAGTTTTTAACCAAATTTTCAGTTGCACATATTTTTTTATCATAAAATCTGTTACTTATTACTATAAAAATTAAAAATTTATAAAAAAATTTGTTTAACTTATTGAAAGGTTATTTGTTGTGCTCGTCTTTCTGATAGCAGAGGTTCGATTGCAGTTTCCTGGACGATAGACGATCTTTAAGACGTTTGAACTGCTGACTCAGATTTTGGCCAATATAAACGTTTTGGTCGCCCAAAATTAAGAAAATTAGGCCGATTCATCTGGTTCACCCGTCCTTTCTGAATGGCAACAATTATGCTACACAAATGCAGTAATTATTAAATTGTGAATAAAAAGAAAATTCTGTAAGTCGATGTTTCTTCACATATTTTGCAGCATTGTCTCTTGGTTAGCAAGTAGCTCCAAGGAGAAAAGCTACTGCTGTTTGGACGGCCGTGTACTGAGATATTTACACTAGAAACTAAAAATACTTGGTAAGAGTAGCTGTTCCCAAGTCTTTGTCTATATTCTGCTAATATCAAAAGAGCACATTTTTGAAATTACTGTTTCCATTAAATAAGAAATGAAATTAAAATCACGCGTGAATAAGCTTGTTGTAAACAGGTAAATGAGACGGATTTATAATTGAGCCGGTCATCTATCAGCCAATCAGAGGAGACGTTGGCGTCTTATTCAGTGACAAGCCCCGCCTACTGGGAGTGGCTACGTATGCAGCGTTTGGGGGTGATGTAGTCGACAACTTTACAGATGAGCTATGGATTCTTCATGCTGGAATGATACATAACTTTTCATGAACTGTGTGATGATGTGAGCTGCACTTTGACTGAAAACCCCAAAACAAACCATCATCCTCCTACTACTTCCTGTCGTCTTCTTTGTTGTTTCTGTCAGCACTAACATCTGGCTGTGGATCACGACTCCTGTGATGCTAAAACGTGTTTTGATATGCCTGAAAAATCCTGATCGAAAAACGTGGGGTTTTTTACGTTTCCATTGAGCAAATTTATTTCAAGTTGCTCCATTTTATGGTTAATGGCAACGCAGCCGGTGTGTGTTTTTGCAGTGCATATTAAACTGTTCTGTCTACATCTGAAGTCGTGAAGATGAGAAACAATAAGAGTAATTAAAATATTCTCTAAAACTGGAGCAGTGTCCTCTGCAGAAAGCAGCTCTCTCCTTCCAGTAAGGACATGTGAGGATTTATAGCTTCAGCTAAATCCCCAAAGGGGGGGACTAAAGGTATAGATAGCAGAGAGGAGTCGTTCTACTCAAATATGCGAAGCACTTTGGTTTCCAGCTGCAAAGTCTGCTAATCCACTTATTCATGAGCTAATCTGCCTTCTGCCGCTGCGGCAGGCGTCGAGGAGGACAGACCGAGCGAGTGTGGGTGAAAGGAGGGAAGAGAGAGGTGCAGCACGCCTGAACTGTGTGGGGTTTCCAGGCAAGACATGCTTCCAGTCAACAGCTGGTGATTCAGGCAAAGAATGAGTCATGTTCTTATCTCTCTGACGTGACTAACAGCAAGACGATCGACTTCTCCTAGGAAAGCTAGAGCAGCAGCTGATGCTGCGGTTGGGTCGCTCTCAGAGCAGCGGGTCGGCAGCGGAGCGGCGGCGGCACAAAGCAGGGGTTGCTGTCGATGTCCGAGGGGAGGCAGGTAAACACCACAAAGCACTTTGGTGGTGGAGTGAAGGTGAGTGCCGGAGCCACACTTTTAATAAAAGCTGGTGCTCTCTCTCAGAAAAGTATCACACATCACATTCACACACACACACACACCCACGAGGACAGCTTTGGATACACACTCCTAGAGTGCTAAAGTTTGAAAACACATTTAAACTCAATTTAAACTCAAACTCAACCTGGCAGCTTGGAGTCAAAGCTGCCAGGTTTTCTTGAATAATTGTTCTCCAGAATTTCTGAAAGTCTTTTTCAAAGGTTTTCTGTGGATTTGGGCTGCTTGTTACTCCAGTGTTCAGCTCTCCATTTTAAAAGGAACACTCTTTTAAAATAAACCACTAAACTAATAGATAACTTTTGCTTTAGTATTTGTTGCTAACTTTGAAAACGCTCAGCTTCCTCTGCTTTCCTCAATTCAGCATATACGTATTTCAACATTTTGTATGAAACTACACACGTCTGGAATGAACAGCACATAATGTTCAGGTCATCTAATGCAGGAAACACTTCAGATGATATGCTACAAGTGGAGCTAATTTTTTCTGTTTTTTCTTCAAGTAATTAGACCTTTATAGTCATGCTCTTACTTTGAAGGGGGTGAAGACTACGAACTCAGCAGTTTCATTCCCTGTCTTGGTGAGTTTTCTCTTTTTTTCCACCAATAACGTTATTTCAGGAAAAATAATAAAACAGGGAAGTAGAGAACACGATATAAACATATATATACAATATTTAAGCACATTATAGAAAATGTAAATTATATCAAAGTTAAATTGTTGTTCGAGGGTTGGAGTCTTCCAAGAGCATATAAAATTTGAATTGAGTTGTTAGCGCTTTAGCAGTAGCTTCCACTAAATACCAAGTCAATTTAGCGCTTTAGCATGACCAGAACTAATGATTGTTGTTAGAACAACTGTTAATATACTACACTTTATTTAAAAGAGACAATATGCCGCTCAAATATAAAAGCCATTTGATGCACCATACCAGATTATAGTGTAAGCTAATTTGTTGGTGTCCATCCCTGCTCCTTTTTATGTGCCGCACTTGTCTCGAAATGTTTAAAAAGCAGCATAAGTCCAAAGAAAACTGTTAGCAGACCTTCTCAAACCTTGGAGAGCTATTGATCAAAAGGTTTGGCTGCCTGAAGACAACAAACTCCTCAATACTTCTGAACTGTTGCCGACAGGTGCAGACGTATAGAATACAGGTGTAAACACTCTGCAAAACACTTGAATGATGCAAACTCCAAAAAACAGAAATACACATGCAACAGAATAGCACCTAGTGGTCTGGAGAACCTGTGTTTTTGTGGAGCTATTTGCAGCATTGTCTTTTTATTTGCAGCATTTTTCCATTGGATTTACTTTTTTGTATTTGTGCGTTTTGGAGTTTGCATCATTCATGAGTTTGTCGAATTTTGCTGCACATTTGTTCCTCTCGGCTGCTGTGCTTTTGAATAGGAGAATATTCTAAAAACCTCTGTACGTCCTAAACCTTTCTGATTGCGGCGCATTCAGAAACAAAATGCACAGCTGGGGGGAGCAGAGGTGAACTCTGGGAGGAACAATCCGGCCTCCTCGGCTCGCTCCGACAGCTGCTTCTACATCTGAAGCTCTACGCCGATGCGGCACATCAAAGACCAGCATCACCATTACAAGGCGATTTTCACTCTCAGTGACAATAATAATCGGCGTGATCCTAACATCCATCTCTGTGTGGATGGCACCATAACAGTGTTATGAATTACACATTATGCAGAAACAAAGGCTCTGCAGACAGGCTCCATTAACACGGAGACGGCTCCTGTGAATTAATGTGCGCCTTTAAAAGACTAAATCACACAACAGACACAGAAACAACATGAACGCAAGCACGCGCACCGCTGCCGATCTGTTCTGTTGATACTTACATAGTTGTCTCGAGCGGACCAGCCGGGGTAGAGCTGCATGTGGAGCTGCCGTTCCTTGCGGGCTAACTCATAATACTTAGCTTGCTCTTCCCGAGATAAAGCATGCCACTGTTTCAGTACAAAGATTAGAGGGGGGACAAATACAGAACAGTTAATTGTTATCATACAGTTGAGTCTTCAGAGTTTGGTCAAAAGAATCTAATGATGTGTGGTAAGTTTGTTTAGAACAGTTCTGCTTCTTTTAATCATTTTCACTGCAGATATAGACAAGTCTAGTCAAAAAATTAATTTTTTTATAGAAATTTCCTGATTTGTGAAAATCAGAACAACCTGCCTTGGATCTCTCACTTTACAATTTCCAGAAGAGAATATGTTTGGAAAAAGGAAGTCATTGGCTTCATTCACAGAGCATCATCAGAAGTGAACCAACCACATGATGGTTTTCACATATAGCAAAGTCTTGATTTACTAATCTGAGTAAGATGAATAAAAAAACATCTATTCAGATAAGAATTGAACATTTTGAATGCGACCCAGGCCACTTGGGTATCCGATTCAAATGTGACCTAACGTCCAGGTTGCATTCATCTGACCTGAACATCACTGATACTCGACACATGTCACTATTCTGCGTCCTGATGTGCGCAAGCGGGAAGAAGAACAACAACCATGGCAGACTATAATGAGCATTAAGTTGTTAATATGCTGGTTCCGGTCGGACAACAACTTCAAAAGTGTAAGCTATGCTCCACCGTTAGCATCCATGTTTACTTCCACAAACAATGAGCACGGTTTTTATGGCGGTTGGCAAAACAATGAGAAGGCTGACGTTATTGTGACCTCTACTGCGCATGCGGGACACTTTCAGGTCAGTTCACGCTGCAGAACACATACAGGTCACATATACTTGGAAGTGTGAACAGCTACAGCAAAAAAATCGGATTTGACAAAAAATCGGAATTGGGTCACTTCAGGCTGCAGTGTGAACGCAGACTAATTTACAATCACTTTTAATTCAAACTGCGTCGGCGAGCAATTATCATGTGATTCGAGCTGCCGGATCATTAGGCCTTTCAACGCGGATCCAGATTTTTTACATTTCCAACTGAGCCATCATCAAGGCAGATTTTATGGTGCACAATCTGACACAGGACTGAATCTGCAGTAATTGGCTCAGGCAATCATCGCAAACTACAAAACCCCGCAGCACTCTGCGGTGATGCAGATGGAAGTCTTTGTAATTCCAGGGTCCTAAACTGTGATCTTTAGGCGATTTGAGTTGTAAAGAACAAAAAAACATCAGCTGCAGAGAGAATGAGAGGGATGCGTGACGTACCCTTCGTCCCAGGATCTGATTGATGGCGGCGCTCTCCTTCAGCGTGCATTCGGCGACCACGTTTGCACGCATCTCTTTCATGTAGAGCATGAAGGCGTTTAGCGGCTTCTTGATGTGCGGCCTTTTCGGCTCCTGCTCCTTTCTCTGTTCATGCTGGGACTTCCTGCAGACGCCGCGGACCGAGGTCAAGAAAATCAAAGAGAATGGTTGGAGAATGAGAGAATGAAAAGGAGCGGAGCGGCACAAGGAGGAAATTGCGGTGCCACGATGGCAACTGGTTTCTCCCGGCCAATGGCGGGGCAGCGTGAGAAGCGCTGCCACGCCATGGGCCCCTGCCTCTTTAATCATGTGCAGTTGCACTCGCAGCCCTTCATGCGAAGAGATTACTTCATCATTAATGGCAACCAAACTTTGTCCACAGAACATTGGAAAGTACTTAAAACCAAATGCTGAAATCCCCCCAGTGAGCATGCAGTGCTTTGCTCCCACTCTGACAATTCCCATGGTACCAATGGGAATACCGTAAAACACATGTGTCAAACCCGAGGCCCAGGGGCCAAATCTGGTCCGCCATAGCGGAAATTCACACATTTTTCCATACTGATGCATAACTGTGAGTTTATTGCAAATTTTATGCAAAAATGCCCAAACACACTGAGTTTAAGTGATGCTAACTCCCCCCTGCAGGGGGCAGTATTTCTTCTACTGCCTCAGCCTTACTTGATATCGAGTTGAAGTCCGTGATCGATGCCGCGAGTAATAAAATGGTACTTTTAATGTCATGCAGTAGCGTAAAAATGGCAAAAATGCTTTGCAAATATCTATAAATCTGTGATTTTGACTGCAAAAAGAGAAAAAAACAAACAAAAACTATCACAAAATTCTGGTGGAACCGATCAATGTGAAAAGATGTTCAGTATTATTTAACGTAAATAATACTGTTTACTAATGGATTTTATCAATACATTTTAGAACAAAAGACCCTTTGAGAACATTTATAATGGCCCAAACAAAATTAAAATGAGTTTGACTGAAGGCAAAGAAACCCAGCAGTCTGAGGTGGACCTACATGTGCATGATGTCACTTTCATGTGGCGGCTCCTGTTTGACCTGCGGGTTGACGATGGCTGGATGAGGGATGCCTGTTGCGTGAGGGCCTGGGGGGCCGGGCACCATGTGGTGAGAGAACCTGCAGGAAGAAATTAAGCCAAACACACACATTTCACTTTTAGTTTATTAGACCGACTGAAATTCTGGCTGCAAATTTAAAACATTCTGAATTTTAAGGATTGTTTGATGTTCTTATAGCATCTAACTATATAATAAAGCTAAATGAGCAGAACAAAAAGTAACTTGTAAACCATTTTGTTTGTGATTCACTTTATTGTTGAGTTTGAAGCATCTTTAGTTTAATTGAGAATATATTTCAACATTATGTATAAAACTACAGGCAGTTTGATAGAAACACAATGTTCAGTTGCTCAGCTGGCTTTCTTAATCAACACAAGCAAACATATTTTTACTTACAAGTCATATTAGCGATTAGAATACTTGCTAATGGCTAATTTTTCATTTGAGAACGTTTAGCGCCCTTAGCTTCCTCTATTTCTTAGGAATAAATTCTAATTTACTTCTCCATTTTGTAAACTTTCAGTTGAATAATGTTCAATATCTGTGTTGAAGATTTGATTATCGACTATTAAGAACTCAAGTTGTTAGACGTTTATATTTATGCTCTTATTTTGAAGTGAAAGTACTTCCCCTCATGGTCTATCCTTTTTCCCTTCAATAACTTTATTAAATCAAGAAACATACAGGAACAAAATAATGCAGAGAGCAAAATATAGAGTTAAGTAAACACCTAAGCGCTTTATAGAATTTGTAAATTATGTCAAAATTAAGTTGTGCTGGAGGATTTTAGTCTTTCAATGGCAGATATAATTTGAATATAGGTTAGCGTTCTAGCATTAACTTTCAATAAATAGCAACAAAGTTAGCGACACTCAACTGAAACCATGAGAAACAAAGAATAAAAACCATCCGACACTGCAGAGGGCGATACATTATGGTCTTGAATCTTTCACACATGGTGGATATCAACATGTTTGAAATTAGCAATTTAGCATTAGTTTTCACTAAATACCATGGTGTAGCGATTAGCATTAGCAAAACTAACTTTTTAGGTACTTTTTTTGTTTTTGTCTACCTTAACATTGATGAAAAAGTGCTAGTTTCACTAGCAGATAATTTTCCTCATAACAAGAGATTTTCCCTATGTTATAAGTGAAATAATCTGCCAGTACTTTTTCATCAATAGTAAGAAATTATTGACTTAAACAAGCTCCTACAACTCTGAAAAGCTGCTTGTAACGTAGCTTTGTCTTATTTTAAGAGTACCAAGATATTTGGACTATAAACTAAACAAAAATACTTTGGAACCACAACACAAAAACAAAATCTTACTGGGTGCCAAGCAGTGGTTGCAGAAATGTGACCATGGTTTAAAAATCCTTTAATTGTTTAAGACAGTTGGCAAAATTGGTTTTCGCCTTCAGAAGTGACACTAAATGGAAAATGGAGCCAAAAGCTGGAGGTAATCAGATTTTCAGGGAAGAGAGGATGAATGACTGGTTTAACAGATTTGAGTGTTGCTTTCCACAAGGCTTCACTCAGCCTGACACGAACTGAAAAAAGATGAAGAAACAGAGCAAAACAAAAAGCAAAAAGGAGGCTGGAAACTTATTTCTCAATCGCAGAGCGAGTGTTGAAGAGAGCTTCAGAAGCTTTGATGGAGGTTAAGGAGATGCAGCAGCATGGGGGGGAGCTGGATGTGCGATGCGGTCGGAGCCACAGCAGCGCTGCAGAACCAGCCAGACCTCCCTGCTGCAGCTGCAGACCGGCTCTGCTCACCAGAGCCAGCGACTGCTCTGCGTCAGATTTATCACCCAGAACCGCCGTGTGTGACTCACCATCCCAGAGGGGGTGTGATCTGTCCCACTCCGCCAGGAGACAGGGAGTAGAAGTTGGGCATGTCTGGTCCAGGATGATGCCTGGGCATCCCTGCAAACAGACACCATGTTCAGACACAGAGCATACAGTCATAAACAAGACCAGGACAAGTCAAGTCTATTCAAGGTGCTTCACACCTTAAAAACATAATATAGTCATGAAAACAAATAGAAAACCTTACATTTTGTCTAATGCAATTATCAAAATGATCAAATATGTTGATCAATGTTCCAGTTACTACCAATCAAAAGCAGCTCTAAACTTTTAGCCTTGCTTTAGAGGAACTCAGTGTTTCGGTTGTTTTGTTCTGGAAGTTTGTTCCAGGTTTGTGGTGCATAGAAGCTGAATGCTGATTCTCCATGTTTGGTTCTGGTTCTGGGGATGCAGAGCAGAACCAGGAGACCTGAGGGGTCTGGATGATGCAACAACTGCAGATCTTTAATGTATTGTGGTGCTAAACCGTTTAGTGATTTATAAACTGCTAATAATATTTTAAAGTCTATTCTCTCAGAGTAGGGACTTTAGAACCGGGGTGATGTGCTCCATCTTCCTGGTTTTAGTCAGAACGCTGGCAGAAGTTTGATTTTTTAGGCAGACCTGCGAAGACACTGTGAGAGTAATCAATGTGACTAAAGATAAACACATGGATGAGTTTCTCTAGATCTTGCTGAGACTTTAGTCCTGGAAATGCTCTTCAGATGATAGAAGACTGACTTTGTAACTGTCTTTATGTGGTTTTGAAAGTTCAGGTCAGATTTAAGCCTCATCTCTAGTTTCCAGTTGTAATAACTGAAGCTGTGCTTTGACTCTAGATTGTTCCTCTTTGGGTCCAAAGAAAATAACTTCAGTTTTGCTTCTGATCATCTGGAGAAAATTATGACACCCCCACATGTTCTGTTATTCCAAACCTCATTTCAGAATATGGATGGGTTCATAGTTACATGGTGACTTCAAAATCTAGAGCTGTGTATCATCTGCATAGTTATGATAGATAATCTTATTTAAACTGAGCCAGTGGGAGCATGTAGATATTAAATAAGAGGGGTCCTAGGATTAAACCTTGAGGAACCCCACAGGTGATTTCTGACTGTTTCAATGAGAAGTTACCTATTAAAACAAAGAAGTCCCTCTCCTTTAGTCAGACTCAAATCAGTCCAGTCCTGGGACTGGAGAGTCTGATCCAGTTAAAATAACGAGCCAAATCTTTTCAGCTTGGTCTTGACAGCCTTGGAGCTCATTTTATTTTAGAAACTCTTCCAATTCCAATTCGTAAAGTCCAAGTCCTGGACTTTACGAAACTTTACTCAGATTTCACTGAGATTCACACTGAATGTGGTTTAAAGAGTGAAAAGTTCTTATAGTTAGGGTCTGAAAATGACTTCTGACCTCACATTGCTAATCCAGACAGAAAGGATGTGTGCAGAGCCGGATCCCTTTCAGTGTTTCTGATTCCTTAAGCTGGATAGCTGAAGCTTTTTCCCTGCTAAGCTCCTCAATCTGCAGCTCCTACCGAGCTTCAAGGTCAAGAGGTTTATTTTAGTGACACAACTAGTAAAAACAGAGCGGCAGGAGAACAAACATCTGCTTTACGTCCTGCTACTTTCAACCCATCCCTCACTTCATTACGTTTCCCCCCCCAAGCAGCCAGACTTACCTTAAATCTTTAATAAACATTTCTCCAGGTTTTCTGAGAAATCTGGACTTTGGCTGCTTATCATTTGATGTTTTTTTGTATTTTTAATTATTATTGTTGACATTTATATTTTTGATATCTGCTTGAAATCATGTTTTAGGTCAGACATTTTAAATTTTTGCTTTTATTTAGAAAGATTCCACAACATGCCTTCATGCAAGAAGTATTCCAACCTTAGCCCCTCGAAAGTTTTCATATTTTCTCATGTAACAAGATCAAACTTCAAAATATTTCATGTGCAGTATTTTCCCAGACTATACGTATCTCTGGAGTAAAATCTGTATTAGTCAAAAAATGCATCATGTAGGAAAAAACCTATATAAAACACTCTGTTGCATTTACCTAGAAACTGCTAAATGCGGTATGATATGATCTGGTGACACGTTTTGTTCAGTTGCTTTTCAATGAACTTGAGGAACTGTCGACTTTGGCTTGGAAGTTTGGCAGTTTCTGACACATTGATATCCGAGCTCTAAATCAGGGTGATCAGGAACGACTCCACTCCGCCGGTGAAGTGCGCAGCACAACGGAGACGCATGCAGTGTAAATCATGTGCCTCCGGATGAGAGGCGGTTTCATTGCACGAAGCAGCAAAATCAAGAAGTTCTGCCTGCAAGGTCCTTTATACTCATCTCCTTGGCAACAAGGGCATCAACAGACAGGCTAGAGCACAGGGCATTTTGGGTAAATAGAACCAAAACAAACGTGCGAGTCTAGCACTAGCAAGAGAAATGGCTTGTGGTCTTTTGCTAGAGAGAAAAGAGAAATCCTGCAACCGCTAAAATCTGATGCTACTCCATCATTTTTGTTTTTTGGAAGAAGGAGCGTTCGGGCTCGTCTTCAGAGGTTTTGGTGTCGTTTCCTTCAGTGGTTCTTACTGAAGAGTCACCACAAGCGAGGAGGGGAACAGGTTGCTCAAAGGGCTTGGATTGTTTGTGCAGTGCATAAGAGAATCACAGCAGCTGAAAATGCAATAAATGATGCAATTGTTGGTCCGTAATTGAACAAAGACTACTGGACAATGTGGTGGGAAAACAGCCTGAGAATATTTGTGAATGCGGGCTCAGCTGTGCAGGAGATTTTGCACAATCTTGTTTAGTTAAACTAGAGATAAAGTCATATGGACCCAAATCGGTTCCAGATTTGTATTTCTTTTATTTTCTGCTTTTATGAAGGGTCAATTTTGGCCTGACTTGTGTGAAAACATTTATATACCCAACATTTTTGAATAAACTCAATTATTCATGAAACCTGTTGATTTTGTGTAAATTTGAGAGATTGGAAATTTATGCAAAACCTCAGCAGCCCTCAAGAAAAAAAAGCTGCATATACTAACTTATGCTTGCTAATCAGGTTACTCCTGAATTCAGCTAGTAACACTGGATTTTATTCAGGGGTATCAGAGTAAAAGGTGGGGAATAGAAGTGGATTTCAGACATTTTACTTTTACATGCATTTTGCAGTCATGAACTACTTTAGACATCGATAGATCAACGCAAAGAGAAACTGAAAGATCTTCAGGATATCTGGACAGTTTTTGATCGAGAAGACAACATGGAAGCCTGGCGACTTGGAAGGAAAATAAATTATTATTAAAATATTAATTAAAAATATGGGAAGCCTTTTGCAGAGTGTAATTCAGTGACATGAAAGGGAAAAAAAAGGTCAAATGCATTTCCTCCTCTATCATTCCCAGCCAAGGTCTGCAGAGGCTTCCATCCTCTTCGTCAGAGAGGAAGGCCGAGTGGGAGGCTCCCATCTGCAGAGCCGTGGCTAATCCGCTACCTCACACTCCTCTGAGCGCTAGTCTCGTCTCTCTCACCTGTAGAAAACCTTTGTTTTCCTCTCGTTCCCACTGAAATCCAGCAGACATTCCCACTGGACGCCGCGGATCCGTCTAAATCTGGTTCCCGTCTTCATTTCTTTAATTCAACATGCTTCTCCTCTGCCCCCTCCCTCCGCTCGACCTTCCATCCCACGCAGCAGCCCCGTGCATATTAGAGCTCATAATGAGAAAATCCATGATTGTTTTTCATAATTAACGAGCAGATCAAAGTCTGAGCCCTCCGAAGGAGGCAGAGCAGCTTTTGGTCGATTCGAGAGGGAGAGAAAGAGCAAGAGGGACAGCTAAAAAAAAATGTAAAAAGAGAGAGATTTGGTTTTAAGCATCCTCAGCTTAGCACCACCATTACACATGAATACGCCTGGGGAAATCATTTACAGCTAATTCTGCAGCCGGATTGCTTGGACGTGGATTTCTGTTGGGTTGTGAGAGCGCAGATCAAATGCAGGGGAAAAAAAACACACAAAAAAAAATGGCCCTCTGGGGATTTTTTTCCTCTCTTTATTGTCAGGAATTGATGTGAAAAGTAAAAACCTTTTCTCTGAAATCAAGTTTTTTCTTTATTTGTTTCCTGTTTGTTCTTTCATGCTTCGACATCACAGCGCATGTTGGCAGACGCAAGGCGTATGTGGAGCACAGCTTCCTCACATCTCCGCTCCACAGCCTTATTTATAGCCGGTCCCGTCTTCATCATCTTCATCATCACAGGAGAAGAAAGCGAAAAGGTGGAGGACGAAACGCCGTTTTTTATCTTCCCTCAGCATCACGGAGAAGCTGCCAAGGCCTCCAGCTGTGCTGGGCCGCGGCGCCTCGTCCAAACTGTCAGAGCTGCAGCTTGATCTTATTCCTGCGAGCTGAGCCGAGCCGAACCGAGCCGAGGGAGCGGCCGGCCGACGGGCGGCTTCAAACCGGATCCTACTTCACCGTGACACCTTCGGGTCGAAGCGTCTCTACTCATTCCTGACAGCAGCGACAGTCAGAAGAAGAAGAAAAACACTCGAGCGTTGCGTAAGTTAAATAAAAATTGGGTTCAACAATGTGTCGCTGCAGTATTTTTAGCTAGCGCTTTATTTTCTTCCAGAGCTTGAAGTCTTTCATCAAAGGCTGCTTGTTTGTCATCAGACGGCAACTTGGGTTTATTTTAAGGCCTGAGCGAACCGAGAACTCTTTTAGCTGTTTTACAAATTTATAATTGCATGACAAGTCGTTTATCGTCTTGTTTTAATCTATAAGAACCATATTGTAAATATGTTTAACACAGTGATGAGTGAATCAGTTGGGTCCAAGCTACTCTCTTCTATCTTCCTTTTTACCCGCCTCTTATATTTTAATCCTACATGCTTGAACCTTTGGGTTGTTTTCACACCTTACTTCTCCAGTTGATGACAAAAAATGCATCATTGTTACATTTTCAGCTGGTTTGGTTCTGTTTCTCACTGAACTGTGTTAAATAAACCAAACTAATTGACAAACCTGTTCACCTCAGCAGAGGGGAACTATGGAAAGACACTGAGCGCAACTTCCTTCTTCACAAAATGTTAACAAAAATGGAGCTACATACAGTATATCATATTTTAGCAATTGAAGGATTTGTCTTTGGTATAAGACCACGATCCATCTCTAGCTAGCGTCAGACTAGTGCATTTGTTTTGGTTGTATTTACCCAGAATGCCCTGCGCAGTACTCCGCTTCCTGCTTCTGAGGCGGTCTATGGTCCGCTTGCATTCACATTTGAACCGCATCAGAATTTAGTTCAACCAAACCAAAGTTGGCTATTTTAATTTGAGTACGCATTCACTCCTCCCCAAACGAACCGGACATTCTAGACAAATGAACTGGAGTTCGATTAACGGTGTTTTCACACCTGATAACACCTGGTAGATTCAGTTCCATTGGGTTCCAAAATTGCAACATTTCTTAAATTTTCATCTGCTGTGGTTCTCTTTCTTGCTGCACGGAGTCAAAGCAACCAAACCCGTTGAGCAACCTGTTCCCCTCCTCGCCTCTGGGGGCGCTGCACCAAGAACCTCTGAAGGAAACAACATAGTTTTGGTGGGAACTGCTAACTCATTAGTTGGATGTTTACATGAAGAGATGGACGATATCAGTCCAACAGGCCCTGCTGTTTATTATCTCAGTGCAGTGGGATAATAAACTGTTAGCTCACTTTGTTCTCTAAATCAGGCACTGAGCACAACTTCCTTCTTCATAAAATGAAAACCCAAATCGAGAGGAGTCAGATTTTAGCGAGTGAAGGATTTCTCGTTTGTCCACGATCCATTTCTCCTGCTAGCGCTAGGCTAACGGGTTTGTTTCGGTTTAGTCCCTGTTCAGTCCGCATCAATTGGAACGTGTGTGATTGAATTGAAATGACTTGAGACGACATTTGTTGTGAACTGCTGCTATGTAAATAAACTGAATTGGATGCATATTATTTGGTGTTTGAACTTTTTGAACTGTTTTTAAAGGGTGTTTCAAGTGTTTCCCGGTTCTTGTGGTCCAGAACCCCTTGAATACTACAGGTTCGCTACACAGAAGCAAGGAAAAAGCGTGCAGCATCAGGTGGGGGAGGGGCAGCACCGTGATGCTCTATAAGACTTCCTCTGCCGACTCTGCTCCCTCTTATAAACACTTAAAACGATGAGAGCAACTTTGAGACCTCAGTAAACGTTTCATCGCCCCATGACTACAATTAAGTCTTAAACTGAACTGCAGCCCGTTTTCCTCCCAACATGTTCATCACCATCCTGTTGCTGTCAGCATCTCTACCTTGTTTGTTGCCTCCATCCTGGGGGTGATGGCCGGAGTGGGACCCCGGGGCGAAGTGCTCGTCGCTGTACGTGATGAGCGGCGTGAGCGGGTGGACGGCGTGGGACGGCTGCACCACCGGGACTTTGTTGGACTGAGGAGACAAAAATCGGACGTGAAAACCATTAGACTCATCTGCTTTACGTTATTTGCAACATGACTCAGTTTGCCGCTGCGTGACGCACGGATAACGCAACGCAGCTGCAGGTTCCGGTCTTTCGTTTTGTTCAGGAAGACGAAATAATTTGGTAAATTTCTCGTCTTGAAGCCTGGTAACTCCAAACTTTGTTTAGCCTAGGTCAGCGGGACTGAAACCCCGAGTCCCTGCAGAGAGGCCGGGAAAACGAGTCAAAGGATGCAAACGGGAGGAGCTAAAAGCAGCAGAGGAGAGGGAGAGAAATCAGAGAGGTAGAGCTGGAGCAGAGGTCTGAGGCTGCAGATCAAAGGCAGTCATTAGCTGGTGAATAAGGGGAGTTCATTACAGAACCAGAGCCGGAGGAAGAGGAGGAAGAGGAGGGCGGGGGGCTGACGAGAGAAAGCAGAAAATATCTGCAGCAGCTTTTAGGAGACGGGTGATCACGCAAACGGCGGCCTGACTATAAACCTTCATCCCCAGCTGACTCACAGAGACGATCTCAGAGAGAACCGGTCCAAACCCGGTCCGACCCACACCGGCTAACCGCTTCATCTGCTTCAGCTGCAGCGCACACATGGAAACACTCTGCCATGCTAAATCTACTGTTCGCCATCTGAGCCGAGCTGGAGTCCAAACCTCCACAGGAAGTACGGCTAAATGCGGGACACGTTGAGGCGCCTGGACGAGACGCGGTGGCCACCGCACCGATCCGGTTTTTTCAACACTGCACTTCCAGACGGTTCTATCAATCAAGATGAAGAACCGCCACCATTTCCGGTCTTTAAGCACAACATGGATGAACTTTCTGATTTTAATAAAAGAAATCATACCAAGGTTAAAGGCTTTAAATGGAAACGTTGCTATGCTAACAGTGTGCTATGTGATTGGAAATAACAGGTCAAAGGTCGTAGGATCGATACAAGAAGAATCAGTCCAACAGGCCCTGCTGTTTATTATCTCAGTGCAGTGGCATAAAGCACAAATCATGAACATTAGTTCTGCTAACGCTAAAGGACTAAATCAACATGGTATTTAACAGAAGCTAATGCTAAAGCATTGACTTCAGTTCATGTTATGCCTGTCCTCGATAAACTACACCCCTCGAGTAACAATTTAATTTTGACATAACTTACATTTTCTATAGTCCTCTTATACTGAAATAAAATTATTGTTGAAAAAAGAAAGATAACAAAAGAAGAGGAAATGGAGTTGCTGCACAGTCTTCAAACTAAGAGCGTGACTATAAACATCTAACTATTAGAATGATTCTTTAGTCGATAATCTAAACGTAAATGTGCTTCACTGTTAGCTGAAGTGTGTCCAGTACTTTATTTAACAAAGATAATTTTTCTCACTTTTTCCCTGTCTGGAACATCTTTTGAACTGCAAGCAAAAAAAGTGTTTCTGTTTATTCAGGAAGCCACTAAACCAGCTAAACATTGTGCTAAATGTTTTTAAAATAAGCAAAAATGCTCAACAAAAAAAATTAGCGCTTTAGCAGAAGTGTCCCCACCACTGTTTCTGTGTATTTTGGTGTTTTTACAATTTACCGAGCCTTTAAATAAAGTAATTCTCTTAAAGAGACGCAATAACAAACTGCTTTTATTGTTGTCTAATGACTTGTGTGCTGAAGTTACATTCCTGAGGTGCCAACCAGTGACCGGTTCCCTCATCATACTCACACACACACACACACACACACACACACTTCATAAAACCTCTCCAACACGGGATGCCTGGAATGTCTGAGTTTCTGCGATCCTCTCTCAGCCTGGCACCAGCTTTGGTTCAAGACCCCCGCCCCTTCCCATCACCCTTTGGGAACGTCCTGACCATGAAACGAAAGCGTCCCCCGACCACACGAGGCATCATTTACCCCGGCTCCCTAATCAGGCCGAGGCTCCAATCCCTTCTGCCAATTTAGCTCCTCGTCTTTCCAGCTCGGCTTTAAGCCTCGCGGCGCTCCATCAAACACGGGACGCAGTGGACTCTCTGATGTGTGGCCTGTTTCAGGGAAAACAAAAACTACCAGCACAGAGCTTCAGCTCAGGTGAAACAGCTTCTTTGACCTCTAGTCACAAAGGGTCAAAGGTGATGGGATAATCCAGGAAGGTGGGAGTGTCTCCAAAGAGGGACAGGCTTCTTAATGAGGCTGTTAAACCTGAAGGGAGGGACTAACCAGGCCAAAGAGAGCAGGACATGCCCACACTGGAGGCTAAATTATAGCTTTCTCGCCCGTATTATTTTAATCCTCTCCACTCCCATTTGTTCTCCTGTGGGAATGAGATAAGAACCTGAAAGTCTCTCAACTTGTAGAGGAGAAAAAGCTCCTGGAAGTGACCAACTCTGGAGGAGCAGCTCCTCAGCTTCTCCCAGTTCCAGCTGTCAAATCCCATTTTTCATCAAGTTCCCAATAAACAGCTTCCATTCAGGGAGAAAGAAATGCAAATCCACCATGGAAGAGCTGCAGACCTGTGACCAATACAGAATAAATGGCTTTTTGGCTGAACGACACCAACATTTCCTTATGGAGGAAAGAAGAGTCATCGATAACGGGACAGCTTCAGATAAATAATCCAAAGACGGGGAGCGTCGGTTCTTTAGAGTTGAGGAACAACATTCTGACATTGATGAAGGAACGAAGACGAGTTCATTTTCGACTTCGTCCTACGTTTTATCCAACGGGATGGGAAGCAGGAGCTCTGGACCCTGAATCGGATCGATTCCTGGAACAATCGGGACCATGGAGGTAGAATCCTAACGGAAACCGTGTTTCCTTTGGAGCTGCACAACATGGCTGGAAAACGTATCACTATACAAAGGTTTCATAACAGTCAATATCGATATTTATTGATTAGTTTTAATGTTTAAATATCTGAAATAGTCAAACTGGTGGCGTGACGTTTCCCCTTTTATCCAGTTTTTACTCCATGTTATTGTTACTTTTAAGAAGCTATGGCAAGTTACTCAGCAGGTTGTTGCTAGGCAACCAAAGAGTGAGTTGAAGCTACCAACCTAGCTTAGCTAGCCTGTGAGTCTTTCCTCTGCCTACATCTCCCAGAATGCTGTGCGGTTCTGGATCGGAGTGAGGTGAATATTTTATTCCTAAAATAATGACCAAAAAAATACTTTTGGAAAAATGACTTTGCCATTATTTTGGGAAGGTAATAAAATTGAATATTTTATCAGACGTATTATTTATTGATATTGATCATGTGTCCATTGCGATATATAGTGTTATTCATTTATTTGTAGCCCTAGTTTCCATCAACATTGTTTTTATTTGCACCTGGAAGTATCTCACTGCAAAAGGTTGATGGAAACATCAAAATCTAAAATGAACTTCCTTTACTTCTCAGAAATGTTTTTGTATTCGCCTGAGGTGGTTTTTAGAGTTAATTTGCTAGAGGCAAGATGGAAACATTTGTCGAATAAGTTTTGACGTAGCAAACTTGTACCTCACATTCCTAATCAGTCGTTTCTGCTGTTTGACTCATTTCTTTCTCTACGTCTCCAGACACTTTATAACATCGCCAACACTAGGTAAAAGACAACACAATTACAGCTTTCTAAAAAACTCTCTCCTTATTTCTGTTCCATGCTAGTTTGCATCTTCTTACTTCCTGCCTGTTACAGCTGTGCGTACCGCCAACACTGACAACATTACACTAGCCTGGTTGATTAAACCCAAACCTTTAGATGCACAATTTGCATTTTCTGTTTTGCTACATTTAAAAAGTTTGATCTAAATTCACATGATAGTTGGATGAAAACTCTACAACTGTTGCCTCCTTTTGGAAAGTTTTCAGAAATTTCCCACTGGGACTTCAGGACAGTCGCAGAATTTCCCTTTTATCTGGGGATGCCGCGGATTCCCAAAGAGGATTTTTAGACTGCAGGGCACCAAAAGTTTTCTCTTTGGACTTGCTGTCTCACCAACTTGGCTTTGGGTGTAGGTAGATAGAGTTCCCTCCTAAGGACTACTGTCGACTTATTGTATTATTTTTATTATGCAACCATGGTTACTATCAGTGAAAAGATACAGAAAGATATCAACCTGGAAATGTTTATGTAGCAACACACATCAGCTTCCTGAATGTGCCTCAGATTTTTTTAAATGAACTAAAATTAGGAACAGAAAGAGAAAAAAACTGGTTTCAAATGCAAACTAATTAAAGACACAGAGTTTGTTTCATCTTGTTCCCACCGTGACTCCAAAAGCTCCAGTGGAGGGCAGGAATACTGGAAATCTCTTTCCGTTTCACTGGACAAATAATAGGCTTACACTGCAAAAACACAAAATCTACCAAACTACTTTTGTCCAGTGTTTACTGCAAATATCTTAGTACACTTTAAATAAGACAAGACTAACTGAAAAGCAGCTTTTCACAATATGTGAGCTTGTTTTGTCCCTTTCCTTAATATTGATGAAAACATACTAGTAATACTGGCAGATTTGTTTTCACTTCTAACTTTCAGAAAATGTCTTGTTAGTGAAATAATCTGCCAGTGGAACTAGAACTGTTTCAATATGAAGGAAATATTGACTTGAAACAAGCTCCGATATCTTGATGAAAAGTTACTTCTAAGTTAGTTTTGTCATATTTTAAGTGTACCTAGATATTTGCACTAGAAACTAGACCAGAAATACTTGGTAATATTTAGCATTTTTGCAGTGTAGGACTTCTTCTTTGCTTAGGAAGAGCAAAAGAACGGAGACGGAGAAGACTGATCATATCCAGGCTTGGCTGGGCCTTCAGATGTGGTTTAAGGTGAAATTTATTGTCTGGAACCAGAACTGGCAGGACAGAGACTGTGGGCGTTTATTTGGTCCCTTTAAAGGCTGATGATCATGAGAAACACGTCACACCAGAACCATCCACCCCTCCTAAATGTTGCCTTTTGAACCATCCCTCTCCTTCTTCCGCCTCACAGCGCAGCTTTTGTACTCCACTCAATTATAGCACTTCTGCAGAGTGGAGTGGGGGAAAAAAGGCGAAAGCGGGAATTTTATAATAATCACTTCCCACTTCTGTAATTTATATGCAATGAGGACTCTTGGAGCCGGCGGCTACAATCAAGAGAGTAGAAACGGTGTGAGGTGTTTCACAAACAGCTGGGGAGTCGGCAGCTCGAGTGGCGGCGCTGGGTTCCCATGCCGCTAAATCTGCCCACTAAAAAAACCCCTTCTCACCCGAAACACACCCAGGCGACTCCCCGAAATCCTACAGGACAAAGATGCACTGCAAAACCAGCATGGGATGTGAACAGACGAGGCAAGCAGCTGAAATGGTTTGCTGTGAGATATAATTCACAGTCAGGGTTGCCAGATCTGACTGACAGTTTCCAGTGAAACCAGCCCAACTTAAAAAAAAACCAGAACGAATCTCAACCTCTAATGAAACCCGTCTTAGGAGCGCCAGATATCGTCATTAAATATCCGGAAATTTCTCACATGCACACAACACTGGAGGACAAAAAGGCGATTCATTCACTTGCCATCAAAAGGCAACGAAATGAAACCTGGAGACGTAAGTATTATTAATTTAGTGCCACAACAGAATGAAAATAACACAGAAAAGCCGTATTCTTCATACCCGTTGCCATAGCAACTAACTGACAACAGCTCCACTAGAGTATCAGGATTCAACACCAAAAAACACAAAAAAACACCAGAAGATTCAGTCCGTCACAGTTTAATGTTTTCAGGCTTGATGTTTATTTTGTGATTATTAAGAAGTGATGATGCAGCAGAGATTGATTAGATCATTTAAAACATCTGACCTGTCAGAAAGTTCATATGTTGTTCGCCTTTTTTGTTTCCACTGAACCAAAATGTACCAAATTCCACAACACGTCTACATGTTAATGTTAACATGTTAGCATAGAATTAAAAATAAGAAATAATTCTGCACAAATAGGCTGAAAACAGGGAAGGAACCACTGCCTGGATCCAAACAACTCCCAGCATCCAAAACATAATTTGTACCCAAATTTAAACTTTATTTAATGGAAATAACTCCTCACTGTTGCACAGATAGACATTCTGTTAGTTGAATATTTGTGTTGACTCTTGTGTTGTTATTCCAATGAAAAAAGCAACTCAATAAAGTTGGAGTTTGTGACGATGCATTAGGGCCAATGTAGGTAGAAATAAAAATGAGTAAATTTCCACCAAAAACTCAAAAGGTTTGAGATTCATTTTAGAAATTTTCTAAAATTTGAAAATCTTTTACTTTTGAACATTCCAAGTTTCTTCCGAAAATTTTTTACGTTAATCTCAAAATTTTTTAGATTTTTGTAGCAAATTTTCAACTTTTTAAACTCAGAAATGTCCACGTTTGTCTAGACAATTTCTGAGATCAAGCTCAAAATTTCAGAGTGTTGTGGCAGAAATTTACTCCTCCTTCCTTCCTTTACAATGGCCCTAATAAGCCATCGTAGTTTGTTCCAGCCCAACATGTTCAAAAGCATCCCAATTGGGCGGAAACCCACCCAACCTGGCAACACGGTTTCCACTTGAGGAGAACCTTTTCAGGATGACATCACAGCGCCCACTCCCTTCTCCAGACCATTTATTTCCACAGACAATAGACTCAAAGCATCTGTAAATGCTAAATGTTTGCGTATGAAGCAAAGGGTGTGCCGGCTGCTGAATTCCTACAGTCATCCCAGGACCAGGTGTGTTTGTGTCCAACAAAAGAGAGCAAACATCGTCCTGCAGTAGCGTCTCTTTTGGAGACCAACCTGCAGAAGCCTAAATAAATAACCAATTACCATCCGCAGAGCCGCTTGAACTCCGCCGGCTTCGAGTGAGGCTCTAAAAACGGAATATTTCTCCAGCAGGATTGCCCCTTGGCCAGGGGGCTTAATGTAACCAAACCCAATTAATGAGGAAGAAAGCCAGGCTGCCAGCAAGCGAGGCGGCACCAGGAGCCCAGGGTAATGAAGCCAACCGTGGGGACAGCAGCAGCAGGAAAAGCCTGCCCTGGAGACGAATATCCATCTGTTATGAGTCCCAATCTTTCCCTCTGCCCCCCTTTCACTCCAATCAAAATCCCCTTCATGCTAATCAGAGCTCAACAGTAGAACGGAAGCGTTTAAGGCGACAGTCGGTTGATAGAAATGACCAGAGCTCTGTTTGAGTTCGGTCTGGAGAAGCAGAAACTAACATCTTCAATGACCGGTTTCAATTTAAATCTCATAAAAAAGGGAAGAAAAAACGCCCCGAATATGTTCAAGTTGCATGGATCAGAAAACAGGTAGCTAAAAAC
The DNA here is from genome assembly GCA_903066825.1 of Alfaro cultratus. NCBI lineage: Eukaryota > Metazoa > Chordata > Actinopteri > Cyprinodontiformes > Poeciliidae > Alfaro > Alfaro cultratus. The sequence continues at coordinate 36,801 of CAEFZX010005647.1, read as the reverse complement.
CAGAATATGTTCAAGTTGCATGGATCAGAAAACAGGTAGCTAAAAACCAGAATATGTTCATGTTGCATGGATCAGAAAACAGGTAGCTAATTAATTTAACAGTTCCACGCTGCAAATGAACAAAACACCAAAAGCTATTAACAGCAAAGCGTCTCCTCTCCCCAAAAATCAGCGAGCGCGACTGAAAAGGACTGAGATGGATTAGCCGTCACGCAGAACCTGCGCTCGGAGCGAGCCGCCGTGTTTTTTCAGCTCCGTGTTTCTGACATTCTGCATGTGTGCAGGAGATAATGCGTGTGAAATGTGCATGCCTCAGATGAAAAGACTTTATCCGCCTTTCAAAGTGTTCAACTCTTAATATCTGTGCATCGCCGCTGCTATTAACAAACCAAGGGGAAACGCAACATAAATTAACCAGCTGCAAATTTCCCAACATGTTATGCAAGACGGGGGCAAAGGAGTTGAGAAACGAGAGGGAAGGAGGGAGAAAGGAAGCTTTCCGAGAGCAACGGCTGCAAAGAGTGGCTGAGCTCGGTCTGGATTTGAAACTGTGGTAAGTAGACATTTGATACAATACTTAAAGGGGACCTGCTATGCTTCCTTGAATTGGTTAGGATAAATCTATATACATTTTTTGCACAAAATCATTCATAGATGATTCTGATATTTCCTCAATCGTGTCTATTTCTGAGTTGTTCCAAGGCCTCTCACTTTAAATTCAGATAAGCTGCTTTTGTCCACAACACCCAAATTTGCAAGCACAAGAAAATGGCTGCAAACAGATGCACAGTTTTACAACAGCACAGCTTTGAAAAGCATTAGTAGAGCCTCCTGCACAACTAATAAAAATGCAGCAAGTGTTTTTTGGATGGAAAGTCAACAACAAAATAATTGTTTTTTCCAGCAGCCATTGTAGAGCCCATGCTAGAGCTCGGCTTGGGTTGCTAGGTAACGGGCCGGGGTGCGCTGAAGTTGCTAGGTAACAGGTTGTGCCTGCTTATTTATGATGCTATCTTCAGAAAGGTTTTGAAATGACACCAAAAAAAAAACAACTTATTGCCGAAAAATGGCTGGGTGGGTTTTTAAGCGCTCTGTTTTTAGAAGCAGTAGAAACCCAAATGACAAAAACCTGCAAAATGTGAATTTTGCATTAATTAATAGTTGGACTTGATTAAAAATTTAAATGAAGTCAATTGCTTTGTTTTTATTGACAAAATAGGCAACATTTGTAAATTTTAAAACTTGTTTTTGCATAAATAGACATATAAGATCAAAAATAAAGATATTTATTGTTTTTAATATGTTCTTCAGGTTACCCAACCAACAGATTAGTGTAAAATCTTCTTCTGGCTGCTCATCTTGCTTTAGTATTGAGATGCTTTACATGCAGCTTCGCTGACAGGCTGGCTCCTGTTCCATCAGATTGTTTTCTGAAGCAGAAATTGACCCTGTGTGGGTCAACAGAAGCAGCTTTGTTGTCCATCGCTGCTGCTTGTGCGTCAGATTTAAGGGCGTACCGGAAACGAATAAATACAAAGGGTCCGGCAGGAACCATTACATGTTTTTAATCCGATCAAATGTTATTTACGTCACATAGAGGTTCACCATGTGGTAAAACAGCATATTCCGTTACTTACAGATTAGAATAATGCCTTAATATATGTAATATTTTTTATGCTAATGGCTTGCCATAAAAAAAAATTTTCCACAAAGCTGCATAACGTGAGATTGTGGCAAAGATAAGACATCGCTTCAAAATGTCTATTATGACGTTGTGTCATCTGAGTAATTCTGACAGTCTGCATCTTGTGAGATATTTACAGTGTATAGCATTAGCATGTATTAACTGTGGACTGGAAACGCACAAAAGATCATCAGCGTCTTCACAGTATGTCCTCTCTGTGGAAGTGGACCAGCTCTGAATGGAGGTCGGCTGCTCCACCATCTTGTTTGGGCGGTATGTGTGTGTGTGTGTGTGTGTGTGTGTGCGTGTGTGTGTGTGTGTGTTGGGGGTTGGGAGCCTGCGCTGGCAGAGCCCTGGGCGAACTGCAGGATGTTCACCTTGAGGCGGGGCGCAGGGCTCATTATCCCAGCAGGACCTGGTCACATCAAAGGAGGAAGGAAAGGGCAAACATTCTGCTGAAGTGCCACTGTCAGCAGGCCTGGAAGCGCATACACACACACACACACGCTCAAACACAGACTGCTCACACACACACACACACACACACACACACTTGAGCATCCAGTAAACATCCTTATCCCAGTAAAGAACAGGACTGCTCTACTGCTCTCATAGCAAAGGCTAACTAAGAAAGCGGATCTGGTTTTATTCCTACTTTCTGTAGAGAATCTGAGCATGAAGACAATCAGCACAGATTAATGAACTCTCCATGAGAGAAACAAATCCCTGCACTGCAAAAACAAAAAGTCTTTAATCTTGTTTCTAGAGGATGTCTTAGTACATCTGAAATAAGACAAAACTAACTTACAAGTAACTTTTCAAAATGATATAGCAGCTTGTTTTAAGTCAATAATTCCCTAATATTGATGAAAAAGTTCTTGTTCCACAGGAAGATTTTTTCACGCATAACATGGGAAAAATGTCTTGTTATAAGTGAAAAACTATGCTGGTGAAACTGGGTCTTTTTTAATCAATATTAATTGTTGTTTAAAAAGAAGATTGTGTATCTCAGGAAAAAGAAACTCTTTTCCCCAAGAGTTTCCAAAAACATGCTGTTCACGCATCAAAATACAAAGAAGGACAAGGAAGTAAAACAGATGACTCTCGCCTGCTTTGCTCCTCATTTTTATGTTGATTTTCAGATTCTTTTACTCACTTTTAAAACTTGAAATGATTTGGCACCAAATTATTTAGCCGTTTTCACTTTTACAGTCCAGCCACTGTTGAATTTGTCTTAATTGAACTCCAGTCCGTTTAGCTAAAAGGTCTGGGTCATTTTTTGGATGTGTGAATGCTAAGCTAACTCTGATGTGGTTTGAATGTATATGTGAACACCAAGCGGACCAGAGACCGTCCCAAAAGCAGGAAATGGAATACAACGCACAGCATTCTGGGTAAATTCAACAAAATCAAACGCGCTAGTGAGAGAAATTTGCCAAAGAAAAAAGAAAAATCCATTGAAACAATAAGGGATAGATGCAAAATATATTAAGAAATCGAATATATTTTGAGTTGGTGTATTTGGTGTATTTTGATGTATTTCCTTCCAAATCAACAAAAAATTTAGAATGTAAATAAAGTTATCTTTAAATAAAGATATATTTAAAACATCTTCCAGTTCCAGTGTTACGTGTTCTTAATAAAATTAAAGTTTATTTGTCTTTGAGGGGGTGAACTTTCATTATAATGCCATTATCAATATATTACTTAATAAAAAATAGTCTCAAAATGAAAATCTTGTTGTTTATTGAAATGATTTCTGGGACAGAACTAGCTACCGTGACAGGTCTAGATCCAGTTTTGGTTCCCAGTTGAACCGATTTTACCCGACTGTCAGGCGTAAAAATATTTTTAAAAAGTCTCCAAGTCATGAACAGGTTTGATCTCTGAAACTTAACTCCAATTCCTGACAATAAAATCAGATCTTTGCATTGATCCAGCCGAGTTGCTGCTCTGCTTTCCTTTGCTCAGCAGTTGAGCCAAAGCAAAGCAGAGCAAAAAGTGAATCCATTGATCAGCTGTGAGCTTCAGACCCTCAGCGCTGACCAGAAGCAGAAAAGGTTTAGAAAACACTTTTCCATGAATCAATGTGCATCCTTCCCCTGATTTTCAACAACTATTTATAGCGGTCCCACTGCTGCATTAACCCACTGCATGATTTATCATTGGGAGCTAGCTCTGGTCTGCTGAGTAGCTGCATTCATGCCAGGCGGCACCGTGGTGCCAACAACAACATGCCGCGGCCCTCAGAGATGCACACAAATAAAACCGCAGCACAAGCTAACTCTGTGCGCCTGGAAACCTCGACTCCTGCACAATAACACAGAAAGACGGCGAGAGAAAACCAGGAAAGTGCTGATGAGTTGCAGGAGCGTCGCAGATCTGTCGAACAAGAGCGGATTTGCCTGCTACACCTAGATAGTGTCCCCCCCTCTGCTTTCGCCCAGGTATTCTGGGCATGAATGGCTGTCAGTTTGGATTTGGGAGCTCAGCGTTGAGGGGGAAAATAGAGTCTGGTGGGGGTCTTTGTGCGTCTTCATTGGCAGAGACGAGCGCGGGAGACAGTGCCCTTCTCACTGAGCCCCGGCTCGCTCAAAACGCTGTGATTTCACATCCAGAGGGGGAAAAAAGAGAAAAAAAGAAAAAGGGGGACGGATGAAGCTTCTGGCTGCTGGGGACGCTGGCGTGTCTGCGGGGAAGGTTTCCGATGGCACCGGGAAAACCGAGGATGGGGAGGTGATCTGAAATCTGAACGAGAGCAGCTTCTGCCTGAGCTGAGGAGAATAGTGACCCAGTTTTCCTTCTGCGTTTCACTCAGACGGATTCACACCCACCCACATGCACAGCCAGAATAGCAGGAACAAAAATAACGATGGATTACTTGCAGATGATAACGTCATGGAGAAAAAGAGAAAGAAAAAAACTGTCGTTTTGGAGAAAAAGTTCTGAAATAAAATGATAAATGTGGAGTTTGTTTTAATGAGATGAGACAGACGCAGTGCTGCCTCAGGTGAGGAAACACCTGGGCGTTTGTTTCAGTCTGAACTTTTGACCCGGTTATCAGGGAATCGTTGACCCGATCACCTTTGAAGAGATGTTTGTTTTCATCTCAGGGAAACACCAATCGATCAGTCAGAGATCAGGTTGGCTTTGATCGGTGATAAAATCTGGAGATTTCTCAACATTTTTTAAATAATTTGACAATAAAATTTAAACAATTAGTTAGATTCATTGATTACTGAAATAATCGTCAAATAAGCCAAAACTCATCAAGCTGCAGTTTTTGTCATGATTTGTTGGTTGTGGGTGGTGAGGATAGAGGCGGTGAACCCAGGTTGTTATGAGAAATGACGATTTAATGATAAACACGAAGGAGAACAGAAATCCAGGCAGCACAGGTGAACGATGAGGCCAAGAACTCAAACACACTGGTTTCACTGGGAAGGTACAGGACTAAGGACACAACAAGCCACTGACGGCTACAGGGACCCGATGGGAAGCACAGGCCTCCACTGGTGGGACACAGGAACCAAGTAAACACACAGAAAACCAAACCCTCAGTTTCAGCTTCACTCGGTTCAGTTTTACTCAAGGAATGCTGATGTTGCATTTCAAGCAATAAAATGTTCAACTTCTTATTTAAAAGATGTTTAATTTTTTTTGTTGCATATTTTAATGCATTTCTAGTTTTTAATTAATGCTCAAGTGATTAAATGTAAAATATGTAGAACTAAATAATCGTAACTTTTTATCAATATAATTTTTATTTTGCAAGCATTTCATGTTTTTCTTTGAGCCTGATGTTACCTTAACAACACGTTTCAGTTCTCCTTTCAAGTACATTTGGCTTAATGCAGAAAATGAAAGGTTTTACAGTGGCCTAGTCAAAGTCCAGACTGAAACCTGACAGTGGTGTGACTGTAAGCAGGCTTTTCTGGCTTAAAAGCTCTCCAATGTGTTCAGATTAAATCAATTCTGTTCTCCTCCAGAGACAAACGAGTTATTAGTTATAATAGGAACAAGAAGGGTTATCAAAAGCTTGGGGTGTACTAACTTTTTCCATACAAGTCCAAGTTGAAACCTGTCTTTTGGTTTATTCATTTACTCAACAAAGAAGCAAAAAAATGGAAGAAAATTTGTACTTATTTTGTTTTCAGTTGGATTTTAAAAGCTTCCTCCCTCCAGGAATCTGCATCTCGGTTTTTCTCGGCAGGTTGGACCTCCAAGAAAATCTCAAATCGCTGTCGACGTGTTTGGTGCGTCTGTACTTCCTGTCCCAGCCTGACGCAGCGGTGCTGGTTTAATGATTCTGGTTCAGGTCGTAATGAGCCGTATTCTCCATCCCAATGTTGGGGACCGATTCACGGATCAACACTGCACTCACTCACATAAAGGACCAAACAACAGTATCAGCAGCCCACTGTCTGGGTGCGATTCCACGTTTCAGGGGATTAACTGGTAAAGACTACCAACAACTGCCTTTCATTGGGGAATTAGCCGGTAATCAAACCCCACGTCTGAGGATTTCTCTCCATCCAGAACTGCACGCCCCTGCTAGGAGGTCTGAATGGGAAAACGCAGAGCCATTCAGATCCGATCCGCGCCAAACAAACGGCTTTTCTCCAACCTCACAGAGGCAGGAACCCTTAAAGGGCCTCTCCAAGGAACCGAGCGGCCGCAAGAAAGGCCCCGCCCCTTTCAATTAGCTTTGTGGCGGCGGGGTTTAGCGGGCTTTAACGCAAACAAAACAATGACCATGTTCAACATGGCCGATACAACCTAACAAATGGAAATGTCTGCAACACAAGAGGGGCACGAGAGACCCGGGGCATATGGTTGCCGCGGCGATACGGCGTTAGGCGTCCACCTGATTCAGCAGGACTGAATGGGCTTTCATCACAATCAGCTCTCCACCGGATTAAAGCAAAACGAGCCGCTTGATGGAGATATTCATGGGTCTGCAGAGAGGCTGGTGCTTCAGCTGGAGCAGCAACAGAAAGTAAAGGCCTGTTAGAGCAGAAAACACTGAAAAGATAATAAATCAGGCCTCATTCATACGGGACAACAACAATGACAAAACATTCAAAGGTTTTAGGGCTTAGTTGCTTCATTTCTGACCCAAAGGCTGCCAACAGGTTATTTATGCAGGTTAAATCCTGGGAAATATTTACATTTAAATTATTTAATTACATTTTTTCAACTGAGTATCAGGACCATTACGAGAATAAAGTTATAATATTAAGAGAAAAATGTCCTACAAAAGATAAGTCATAATATTAAGAGAATATAATCAAAGTAATATAAGAAAAAGTCACAATAAAAAAATAAAGTCACATATCAAAAGGTCAACATGAGGAAAATGTTGTGATATGAGAATAAACTTATAGTACAAAAATAAAGTAATAATACAAGCAAAAAAGGTCATTATGAAAATAAAGTCAAACAACAAAGTCATAATATGAGAATAAAGTAATAAAAATACAATAAGACGTGCGACAAAAAGTAATATGTGGATAAAATTGTAATAATTCAAGAATAAACTTGTATTATAACAATAAAGTAATAAAACAAGAAAAAAGTCACTATGAAAGGAGTTGCAAGACAAAAAGCCATGATGAGAAAAAAATTGTTTTAATAAAAAGAAATGATGCAAAATAAACTCAGAATATCAACAAATTGGTAAAACTGCGAGGAAAAATCATACGACAAAGTTAAAATAATACGAGAATATACTTTATATTATATTAATGTTACGATTAGTAGAATGAAGTCATAATTTTATTTAAAATAATTAAAGACTAAAATGAGGAATGCTGAGCATCTTCTGAAATTAGACTTGGGATAAGTTTACAGATAATATTTATATGTTCATATTTTAACATCAACATCAAATTAATGTGACGGTTTTAGTTGATCACATCAGATCTTTATAACAGCCGAAGATTTGCTCTTATTAAACCAAATTTTTCTAGTAGTTTTAACATTTTCTTCAGCCAATATTGTGTCTTTGTTCTCGTAATTAAAAAATCTCTTATTCTGTCACCACTACAATTTTTATTTATTTCTAATGAAGATTTTTGTATTTGTCTGATTCCTGTTGAGTTCATTCCTTCTGAAGATGTTTGAGTGTTTTGATGGATGATCAAACCAAAAGTCATCAAAGTTTCATTGAAGTTGGGGATGAAATGGACCAACGAAGCCCGACTCTCTGCATGTTTGTGTGGGTAACAGCTGGAGAGTAAAAACGGCCTAAATAAAGTCCCATCTCCAAAGTACTCCTCTAAACCGGGACGTTGACTTGAGATGACCATAAGAGGGAGCGGCCTCCTGCTGGTGGATTATTTCTGAGTCTCATAACCTGGTTTCCAAACAGTTACCCAGCAGTAAATGACTGCAGGTTCCATTAACTGATGAAGACTCCCCTGGGCGTAAACCGAGACTCAAACTGTTTTCCTTCCTGCAAAATTCTGGTGCAAAGAGACCAAAACGGATCGTTTGCAAAAAGTTTCCAACTATATCTGCAGAAAAAAAGAAACTCTACCCTCCAAGAGTAATGCTCATGCATTAATATTAAGATTAATAATGCATCAAAATACAAACATGAACGAGGAAGTAAAGCGGATGACTCACAAGACCAATTCAACCCGTTTTACTGGGTTATTCCTCATTTTTATGTTGATTTTTACTCACTTTTAAAACTTTATATGATTTGGCACCGAATTATTTACCTGTTCTTATTTTTACAGTTCAGCCACTTTTGAATTTGTCTTAATTGAACCCCAGTCCGTTTGCCTAAAAAGTCCGGGTCGTTTTTTGGACGTGTGAATGCTGATCAAACTTTGGTCCACCTACAGACCAAAGTTCTCTGTTCGGTTGAAATAAATTCTGGTTCGGTTTGAATGCGGATGTGAAAACCAAGCAGACCGGAAAACAGCATATTCGTCCACCTTTTATGTCGGAGGCCGGCGGTTCGGTGGCGGTGGACTGATTAGAGGTTCTGATGGCCGTTTGATGGCGGGCGGCTCAAAGTGTGGGACCGCTCTGATGTCCCTCCACTGGAGGACATGAAAAGCATCATCTGGCCTCACGACCGCCGGCGGCTTTAAGGGGCTCCCCATCGGTTTCCATTCAGGCCACATAATCCATTCAGCGTGACCTTTGACACTCCCAGAGTCAGCCCCACTTCCACTCCCGACCCGGTTTGCTGAAGCCGCTGCAGACGCGGAGATCCAAGATGCATCTAATTTATTTAACACGTCCGTCCCGAGAGGGAAAATGCGAGCTCTCCATCAACGAGTTTGCTGTCCGCTGATCAAAAGCAGCGTGGAGTACAAGGAGAGCTCATCAGATAAACAAAAAATATTCTTGCTGGATTTCTTTGTGGGTTTCATCATCCTGCATCTAGTGACTGCGAGGGGGGGAAGAAAACAAAGCCTTGTTTTCATCCCCGTGACATAAGAGTGTGCAGACGGAGAGCGAGGGAAGAATCAAGAGTTTGGAAAACTGTCTCTTAATTTGCTGCTCCAAAAAAACAAAAAAAAGAAGAAAAGAGGGAGAGTTCTGCTTTCCAGCTGCCTGGCAGACAAACCTCAGATGAACTGTTGCTAAAACCCAAATCTCCAGGCAGGATTAGTCAAACTGCTACCATCTTCTAGGTTTGTCTGAACTTGGAGTGAGTATAATTGGTATGAATCTCAGCTGCACAGACTCGACCAACGCCGCCGTGTCTCCTCTGTGACTTGGGGGGCCGTCAAGTTTTTCCCAGCCGTAGTAAATCGGGCGCCTGGGGCCGGAGCCGAGCTCGCGTTTCAGAGCCGGGGCCCGGGAGGCCGTCGAGGGACGGAGATACGGCGGTAGTGGCAGCGGGGGAGGGTACCGCGGAGAGGGGCGTGGCCAATGAGGCGGCTGGGTGAGTAGGCGGGTCTGCAGACCAGGTGGATGTTTCTAAAGGAAGGAAGGCAACCGTTTCTTTTTTAAAAGGTTGCAATAGCTTAGGTTGTCCAGTAAACTTGGGAACAAAGTTGCAACATTTGTTACAGTTTCAGCTGCTGCGATTCATTTTCTCACTGAACTGAGTCAAACGAAAAACCTGTTCCCCTCCTCAGGTGGGGGAGCTGCACCAAGAATCACTGAAGGAAACAACACAGAATAAGACGCTGAGCACAACTTCATTCTTCAGAAAATGTAAAAACAGAGTGACGTCAGATTTTAGGGGTTGTAGGACTTCTCTTTTGTCTTTGGTAAAAAAAAAAAATCACAAGCCCTTTCTCTCCTGCTAGCTTGTTCGTTTTGGTTGTATTTACCCAGAATGCCCTGCGCTGTAGTCCACTTCCTGCTTTTGGAGCGATCTCTGGTCCGCTTGGCGTTCACATTCGAACCACAGCAGAGTTCACTGCAAACGGAGCCGGACCGAGGTTGGTAGGCGGACAGGAGTCTGAATATGCGTTCACACCTCCCCAAACAAACCAGACTTCAAGGCAAAAGGACTGGAGTTTGATTAAACTGGACTAAATGAGGCTGGTGTGAATGCAAGCTAACTTCTGTGTCATCAGACTTTATTGAGCCTGCTGTTGTAAGACTTGGGGTTAATAAGACTTTAAACACTTAGATATAATAAAGGCAGGCAGATTTTGTTAGCCGGTCCTACATTAGAGGCATCTCTATCAATCTGCTGCAACATTAAGATTCCAGCCCCGGTCCAGTGAGCGACAGACTACCATTGGTTTTAACTGTCAATATAATGTGCTACATCTTAAATGTATGCCTAGCATATAAAAGAAAAATGGATCCAGTGCTTTACTACTAATTGTTAACAATATGTCATCTAGATAACAAGGTCAGTATAAAAATAGCGAAGGAGAGGGAATTATATCAGCTATGCTAGCTTGACTTTGACAACAGTAACATGTACATGTGCTGCAGAATTCGGTTTGTTTCGGTTCAGTTAAAAAAAGGCGACCCACACACCAACTCTCTGACAGGTCATCTGCAGAGCAGGAGTTTAAATTAGCAAGTCAACCTTCGTTGTGTTCAGACTATCACAATCACAAAATAAACATCAAGCCTGAAAACATCGCCCAGGGCACCAAACAGGCTACAGGCGACTCTGCATGGCCCTATCACTGCTAGCGCCCGTGCCTGGCCCCCCTTAGAAAAACCCTAGAGCCGCCCCTGCTGCGAGGTGCCATTACACACACGCTCCAACACAAAGGCGCCCGGCTCGTTAGCAGTCTAACTAGCGGGCTCCATGGCAATCAGCGCTCTCCTCTCTCAAACATGGCTACATCTGCAAGTGTAATCACTGCATTGTGCTCTGATTTTCTGCTCTGCTGGGCAGCGGCGCGGCGGCGCGGCGCGGTGCGGCGGCGCGCTCTCCACCGCCTCCACCGCGGCCTCGGCCGGCCCGCTGCGGATCACACTCTGCCCGGTCGCTCAGGTAACAGGAGTCACTAATCCGGCCGGGGTTGAATTACAGATAATTGCCTCGGCACCGTGATTGATTTCAGCCCTGGAAAGAAGACGATGACGCCGCCTCGCCTCGCCTCGCCTCGCCTCCCCCTCCTCTTCCTGCCTCTGCAGCGCGGCGAGCGGCAGCCAAGACTCTCCATCTAGTAGGAGGCAGGAGGCTTTGAAGAGATCAAAGCCAAGGCCGGGAGCAGTTGCGCGCCCAGGGAATACGGGAGAGAGGCTTTCTGCTCCTCAGCCCTATTTTCTAGCGTCATGTTGGATTGCAGCTGTATTGCATTTCGCCAGTTTTCTTAATGCTCTTGGTTTTGACTTTGACATCAGTGATCCCCTTTTCTTTCCCCCTAACCATCGGTTTCTTCAAAAACAAGAAGAGAGAAGGAGGTAAACGGATCCAAAAACAGATTCTCCTCTCTCTCTTTTTTTTTTATATTTTCACAACTCCATAATTGGACAGTTCAAAGGAGAGGAGGGGAGAAATGTAGCATTTGTTTTCAATTCCGCCGCCGATATGAAAGGAGCGACAAACTTTTATGGCCTTCCCAAAAATTAAAGGCAGGCGCTTTTTTTTCGCTTTTTTTTCCTCGCAGTCAAAGAACGGCGTGTTTTTTTACGGCCGAGACCACACAAAACGAAGTGATAGCTGAAGCCTCTCCTCTTTGTCCTCCCGATGGAGTGAACACACACACCGACACACACATGCCGACAGAAAAAAAGCGGTTTGATGTTCGGCACAAGAACACAGAAGGAGGCATGAAGGAAAAGCCGTAGCCATGTATTCATTTAATGGCTCCGCTAATAAAGCCTGGTGGCAAGAAGGCCCTTTGTACTGCAACTATGCGGCCTGCACCACCTCCTACACTGGGGACCATTAATATTTCAGCGCTGTCAGAGACGCGTTGCATGTGAGCGTCTTTAGCGCTCACACCCACAGCAGAGGGAAATAATGAGCTTCTGAAAAAATATGAAACAGCAAAAAAAGAAAAAGAAAGAAAAGGAAGGCCGGAGCGAGCGCGGATTCATCCAACAGAGCGGCTATTGATCATGGCTCCGTCTCTGAGCGGGACAAAGTGAGGGCTGTTTGAGCTCCTCTGAAGTCTGGACACAGCTGGCAGCATTTGGAGCCATGTTCTTACCCCTGTGAGCCCATTGTTCCCGCTCCGCTGCAGATCGCTACTTGGAACTGTCTCTTTATAGAGCTGCGAGCTGTCAGGATGAGGTCAGAAAACACTATTCATGATTTTACTCACTTTACAGCTGCAGCAGAGAGCAGCGGCCTGCTGGAGCACCAAGCGTTTGACAGAAGGTCGTGTAACTTTATTATTAGACGAAATAACAACAAATCTAAGGCTGTTTTCACACCTAGCAGTCCGGTGAAATGTAAGACATTTGTTAAATTTTCAGCTGCTGTGGTTCTTTCACACTCCAACCTGTTCCCCTCCTCACCTGTGGGGGCGCTGCATCAAGACCCACTGAAGGAAACAACATAAAAACCTCTGAAGAAAACACTGAGCAGAACTTTCTTCGTCACAAAATGTAAACCAAAATAAGGTCAGATTTTAGTGGTTGTAGGATTTCTCTTTTGTCTTTGCTAAAAGACCCCGAGCCATTTCTCCTGCTAGCCTAGCACATTTATTTTGGTTGCATTTACCCAGAATCCTCTGCGCTGTGGTCCACGTCCTGTCTTTGAGCGAACTCCAGTCCATTTGGCGTTCACATGCATTTAAGATGCATCAGAATTCAATTCAGCCGAACTCAGACTGAGGTTTGTAGGCGAACCAGAATTAGATTTTTTGATCCACATCAGAGTTTGGTTTCACAAGTTGCTCAAATGTTTTGGTTGGTTTGACTTGGTGCAGTGTGCAAGCGCTGAAAATGTAACTTTGCAACTTTGGTCCTCAATCGAGCCGAGTCTACCAGACTATCAAATGGAAAAACATCCTTAATATATTGGAAGAGTGACATTTCCCTTCCGACTGCAAGACGTCAGTCAGCGAGGGAGACTCACTGAAACTCACTGAAGTTTCAACAGCATTGAAAAATTGGCGTATGAGACATTCTTGTTGTAATTCCCAATTGGGATTACAACAAACCTTTGAAGTCTGAATTCTGCTGGGAAGCAGGAGCTTGAGTTTTCAACATGGCCTCCGCCATTAATAAATGTGAAGTTGTAGACTTTAGGCATCTAATAGTCCATTGAACTCATTAAATGCATGTTATAGAGCTGTACAGCCTCCGTCTCCCTGTGTTGAAGTGCAAATAAAGCAGTTCCTCAAATTTGTCACAATACTGCAAAATCAGAAGATCCCCACATTTTTTCAAAACAATACATAACTGAGATGTTATTTCAAATCTTCTGTAAAAATGTTTATGTCATGAAGCGGTGGGTGTGGTGGTGGTGAGGCAGAGGCAGGAGACCCAGGTAACAGTGAAAATGATGGATTTAATGAAAGTAACCAGGAAAACNGGGGCTCATCACAGGTAGCGCGAGGCAGACGAATGGACAGGCACGTTGACAACTGGCAAACTCAGACAAACTCAGACAAACTCAGACAAGGACCCGACAAAACACAGAGACACAGGAGGGACTAAATACACGGGGATCAATCAAGGGAACGAGACACACCTGGGAGTAATCAACGGGAGGACAGGGCAACGGAGAGCACAGGGAAACAGAAACTAGAAATAAATACACAGAAAACACAGATCGTGACAGTTTAAAAACCTCCATTAACGCAAAGTGGTTGAAATTATTATTTTAGTCTGAGCTTTTTGAAAATTACTATGCCGTTATAGCGCTTTAGCATTCAGCTAAATACCACATAGGTGTTTTCTTTAGCATTAGTGTCTTTAGCATTAGGCTAACTAAGTTTATAGTTAGCCTGTTAGCAGAACTAATATTTATGCTTAGCGCTTTTAGGGTTAGCTAAAGTAACTGTTTAGTTAGAAGTTGCTGTACAGCTGATATAAATGACTGGAAGCTCAAAAATGTTAAAGGTAGCCCTGCTAATTAACCAAAACCAGCCAATGGCATGAAAGATGACTCCATGTCGGCTGCACAGGAAAGCGATGTTTAATGCGGTGTGCAAAAAGTCTTGTATTTAAGGATGGATGAATAGAAGTGCTATTATTAAGTAAACGTTTTACCAGTTTATTAGTGAATATTCTTTTCAATTAAAAACCATGAATTCAAGGTTCTCATACCATCAGCAATCCCATACACAAAAAAATAAGATTACAGAAGTTACAAGAGAAATTTGACCAAAAACCCAAACAAACACGAACACACAGCCTTCCAGTCTCTAACTCTTATCCTCGTTTTACAGGAAGTCCCCACCCACTCTAATCAACCAGAACTGGGCATGAGGGACAACCTTGGCGAGGCCATCCGCTGACCCCTGGAGAGCCGCAGCAGGCTGCTGGTGAGGAGTGAAGCCCAGTGAGCAGCTGCTCAGGCCAGAACCAGCAGAACCTGGGCGGCGCTCCGGCCGGCTCAACGCCCAAAGGAAGAGCCGTCGTTTACCAGCCGTCTGCTTTCTGAGTGCCAACACGCGTCCAAAATAAGCATCAGTCAGGCTGCGTCACATGCGAGGCTGCATGCGGCGCTCACGGGTTGTTGCCTTTCAAACATGTAGAAAGTCACAGTTTCAGGGCTTTCAGCGCCGGAGCTAAAGTATTGCTAACAGATGTCTTCCTTCTGCTGTCTTTAGCTTTTAGCACTGAAGCAACTTAAACGTGATGAGTTGAACTGCTTGGATTTCTGTAACTATTAAATGTTGAACTTTTGAAGCAATAAAACCAGAAGACATTTTTAAAAACGCGTGAAGAAAGCCTTCATCCGTGATCGTCGTCTCCTCTTACAGTCTGCTGAGCTCCATTTACCAGGATGAAAACGCAGATAAGCAGATTACAACCACATGGCGTCGCTTGCACCGCGCATACGGAGCAAACGTATCGACCGGCATCGCCAGACGTCGCAGGAAACTTCGGCGTTAATGGGGCTGTTTATAAAACGCCACAGCAGCAGCAGCGGGCCATCGCTGTGCAAACACATAATTCACTGTGTGAGATCTGCACCGCAGATGACACTGATGTCTGAGCAGATTTAGAAGAAAACAGAGCAATTACACTGGCATCTTTTAGACTGTCAAACTCAAGGCCTGGGGTCCAAATCCGGCACGCCACAGCTTTTTATGTGGCCCTCTGGACTCCAGTGGGTCACATAAATAGAACCTTCAAGATTACAGTTGTGTGTTTTCATGTTATTTTATCAATCAAATCAAAGGAGTTTTTAACTGTATACAGTAAAATTACATCAATCAGTCCTTGTAGTTTTTCACACGAATGCATAATTGTCAGTTCATTGCTAATTTTCTGTAAAAAGGATCAAAAACATTAAGTGTTGCATGTAAATCTGTGTGTAATTTAATCTCACTGTAAATGCAGCTTTTATTTTCCAAAGGCCTCACAGGGTTTTCAGTCAGTCCCTCCAGTTTTTTGTCAGCTAGCAAAATTCACACAAAATCAACAGATTTTATGCATAACTCTGAGTTAAATGATTAAAAATATTGGGTCTTTGGGTGTTTTCACACCACATAGTCCAGTTGACTTTGTTCAATTCAGACCAAAATGGCAACAAATCTAAATAATTGAAAACACTGTTCCACTCCCCGCCTGTGGGGGCGCTGCACCACAAACCACTGACACAAAAGCCTCTGAAGAAGACACTAACACTTCCTTCTTCCTAAAATGTAAACAAAAATAAAGCGTGGTCAAATTTTAGTAGTTAGAGGATTTCTTTTCTGTCTTTGGCAGAAGATCACGAGTGATTTCTCCCGCTAGCTTCATTTACCCAGGTCATTTTGCCCTGACCTGGGTAAATAAATGCCCAGGTCAGGGGATTTAATTACCAAGAGTGTATTGTCTTTTTTTAAATCCTGGTGCTGTTCAGTTTAGATAAAGCTCCAGAATTTGTCCTTTAATTGTTTTTTGTTTTTTAAGTTGAGAGTATGCTGCATGAGGTGAAATACACAAAGCCTGTTTAGTTGACCTGGAGCGTTCATGTCCAGTGAAGGCAAGTTTTCTTTCTTTCTTTTTTTTTTTTTTACTTTTGTACGTGTGAAAGTTGGCAATAATTG
Source organism: Alfaro cultratus (assembly GCA_903066825.1). NCBI lineage: Eukaryota > Metazoa > Chordata > Actinopteri > Cyprinodontiformes > Poeciliidae > Alfaro > Alfaro cultratus. The sequence continues at coordinate 20,514 of CAEFZX010005647.1, read as the reverse complement.
TTCCGATTATGTGAAAGGTAATGGACTGGCGACATCGTCTCAGCGCTGAAGCCATTTCACCAAAGAAAGTGCAAGTTGTGACGATGAAGATGTAATCCATCATGCAGCATTGAGGACATGTGTCCATGTCCTGTTAGCAGCACAGCGGCGGTACGCTTTAAATGGTCTCAAAAAGGCCCCTTTATGCTGATAATAGGACACTGTTATAGTTCTAAATACCTTTCTACTGACACATCATAACAGGATTTTATGTCTTATAATAAGACTTACTTGAAGTTTATATATGCAGCTGTTTCTACTCCAGTGTTGGAAATTACTTTGCTATCAATCTTAAAGCATTAAGCTGACGATCCAGGCAATCTTTAGGGGTTTTGAAGATACCTGTACATTTCAGTTTGCCCAGATCTGTAGTACATTTCTTGTTTCTGAAGCGGCATTCAAACCGCACCACCTTTTTAGTCTGAGTCAGACTTTAATTGCGCAGTCACACTTTCCCAAACAAACTGGACTTTCCAGGCAGGAGTTTAATTAAAGCAAACTCAACTTGTTAGCACTCTAAGTGATTCCAACTCCCACCTGCAGGTGGCAGCATTTCTTACTTCTACTACCCTGCTGCCTCAGCCGCCATATTTGATAAGTGTCTGTTATCGATGGGGTGAGTTACAAAAAGTCACATTTACGTCCTACATGAGCGCAAATATTTCTAAATTAGCATCACAAAATCAGTGATTTTGATTGCAACGTAAATTTTAAAGAATAATTACAAAAACAATCATGAAATCCTGGAGGGACTAATCAGTAAAAAGATGTTCAGCATTATTTGATTTAAGGGATACTTATTGAATGCAGAGACAGCTAATATTTTAACAATTTAATAGGTTTTATCAACACATTCTGGCCCTTCATGGTCTTAATGAGTTTGGACAGTTTCTAATTCCCATATTATTTTCCAGAGTTTTGAGAATAACTGAGCTGAGGATGAGACGCTCGCAGGAAGCGCAGCCGATTAGAGGCGAGCCCAGCTGTGGGAAAGCAGCGCAGGGTGGGCAGTGATGGACAGGGAGGCTGCTGAGAGATGCAATGTTCTCTCTAACAGATCCTCCATGCAGCACCGAGGGCATGAGCTCAGGACACACATGGCACGGAGGGACACCGGCGCGGCCCCACCAAATCCTGTTAGGTAAGCCCGGGTTAGCGATTCCACGCTGCGAGACACTGGCTAGCAGATCCGTCACGTTCCCTCTACATCAAAGGAAGCCCAGCGCTGCAGCCCCTCCTCATCCTCACCATGAGGATCTGCAACCAGGGATCCAAGAAAATAAAAACTGAAATGGAGACATCCTCATCATCAGAAAATAAAATCATCTTCAGATATCCTGAGCTGCTTCTCTACCAACATTTTGGTACTAAGCAGCTGTTTTTACTGTTTCCGTCTCATCAAATGTGAGTTTTCAGAAACAAATCTGGATTTCCAGATCTCAGTTCTTCAGGAAATATATTCAAACTTACACTGGAGCATAAAAAGTGAACTGCAAAAATACAAAATGTTATCAAGTATTTTTGGCCTAGTTTCTAGTGAAAATATCTTGGTACACTTAAAATAAGACAAAAACTTACAAATAGCTTGTTTTGAGTCAATTCCTCCTTAATATTGCTGAAAATGTTCTAGTTCCATCAGCAGATTATTTAATTTCTAACAAGATATTTTTTCCACATTTTAAGTGAGATAATCAGCCAATGGAATAAGAACTTTTCATCAATTTTAAGGAATAATTCCCTTAAAAAAGCTCCTATATTTGCTGAAATGTTACTTGTAAGTGAACTCGACTTCTTCCACACATTAAACTGGAAAAACAAAATCCCCCAAACCAGAACACAAAAGTTTCAACCTTATCTGAAACCGCTGAGAAAAAAACACAACGTTGCTACACGTCACAGAAGAAATTTAACAGGTTTCTGCAGGTTTCACCAACTCATATTTAAGACTATGAATGACATTTAAGACCTGAATCTCCACAGAAAAGTATGAATATCGTCCAACCATCTTAGACGCAAAAAAAGCCAGCTAGCTATAGCAAGGTTATGTTAGCGGCTCGTCACCAGTTGACTCACGTGTAAATGGACTGAACTTAAATAACGATTTTCCAAACTGTCTCAAGTCACAGAACGAATTGAAAATTCCTCTGTGCAACTCAAACCTTTACTCGACTGAAAAGTACAGCAAGAAATAAAAAAACATCAAATATACGAGATTAAATACTGCCAAGACAACATTTAAGACCTGTGATTAGCACGTTTAAGACCAACTTACTTTTTAAAGACATTTTAAGGCCTTAATTATTGATACATGAATTAAAGACTTCTTAAGGATGCATGGACACCCTGTTAAAATGCTTATTCTGATCTAAGATGAAAGAGTTTTTTTCTGGTGTTTTTTGTGCTGAAACGTCAAAGAATCCCCGGCTGAGTCAGGTGGAAAAATTCAACCTCAGCTTCACATCTGCATTTACACAACAGCTACTGAAAAATTGCAGCATACAACATTATTTAATCTCTTCATCAGTGCAAACGCTCAGTGTGCACTGATGAAGATTCACTCGATACACCATTAAGTGTTCATGAAGTTGAAACAAACCTCGTCCAGATGCTAAGCAGTTTTTCTACAGCTTTGATCTTAATACACATAAACTATTCAGAACTCCACAAAATGCTGCAGAACCAAAAACACATGAAATTTTCAACACACCAGCAAGACAAAGACAAGCAGCTACACTTTCTAGGTTTCAATAACCAGGGTCACCCTGGACAGGTCACCAGTCTGTCGCAGGGCAACACAGAGACAGACAGGACAAACAACCACACACACGTACACACACACACTCACTCACAGAGAATTTAGAGAGAGTCATATTTTTGGACTGTGGGAGGAAGCCGGAGTACCCAGAGAGAACCCACCATGCACAGGGAGAACATATGCGGAAAGACCCCGGGCCGGGAATCGAACCCAGGAGCTTCTTGCTGCAAGGCAACAGTGCTACCAACTGCGCCACTGTGCAGCCCAGTTAGGATTCAATAAAAGCAAAACACTGAAGCAGTTAAAAGCTATAGAACATGCTAACTCTAGCGTGCTAAATAAAGCATTAAATTCACTCTTTTGTAAGTTTCCACAAACAGAATAAATGCTTAACAAACCAAAAGGTGTTTTAAACAATCTTTAGGAAATCTAAAATAATTTAGATTTGACCAGAAAACTATGAATGCCACAGTTTATTTCTTTCTACATGTTGTTCTTTCTTTATGCTAATTTAGCTAAATAAAAATCTTGCTAGCTGAAGCTTTAGAGCTGCTTTGAGACATAGGTTTAGTTTAAATAGGAAGATCTGTGTTAGTTTATTGTTGTGAGATCTACTTTCATCCCTGCATCAGTTGCTACTTCCATCTGAGGAACTAAATCGGATACATATCCGATGGTTTTCAAAGCGTTTGCAGTCTGGATGGTCATTTTGCATCATGGATGCATCAGAAGGACCAAGACACAGCAAAACAGTCAAATTATGAAAGCAGTTTGTGTCAGTGGTTCCTGCCACATATCCAAACAAACTTCTCTACAGACGTTGCAGCCAATGCGCTTTCATTTTATTAGCCAACTTCATCATGTTGATACCTTCTGACAAACCTGTGGCCTCCAGTTAGAATCCATCCACTTTACAGCGGCGGCCATTATTATTGCCGTAAACAGAGCGCTGCTGTGTGACGTCAACCTTCTTCTTCTGCGACTCACAATTAATTCGTAGTGTAAAAAACCATTAAAAAACCAAAACAAAAGAAAATCTAATTTATCATCGAAGGAGTGTGAACTTAGCCTGAAATATGTTTTTCTTAACAAGCGCCACCAGGTGTTCAAACTGTGTCATGACAAGTCTCATCAACATTTATCTAAGAGCTTTTATTTTGGGGAAAAGTTACTAATTTCTCTTTCTGTCTCCGTAACTGGCGACATGTTTTGGCGTAAAGTCTGCTCATTAAGCTGGGAGTCCCCAAAATCTGCTGACAATCAGCAAACGCTACCCTCTGTTCGCAGACTGGACTCCGGCATGTGCAGGAATGTCATGGTCAATGGAAATCAATCTAAACTGCTGGGACGGGGGGCGAGGATGGAAGAGAATGAAAGGGAGAATGTGGCTTTGATCTGGGTGAAAACTGATCCCAGGCCTGGAGATACTGAGGCTGCGGTGGCCGGCAGCAGAGCAGGCGAGCTGACATCAGTGAGAAAGTCGGGATTCTTCCACTTGTTATTGGATCGGCGAGAGAAACGCGTAGAAAATGACTTCTGTTTTATTGGAGACAGGGGGAGGGAGGCTAACCACAGCAAAAGAAAAGGTTTTAGAAGTTTGGGCAGGAGGTTTGCCTCCGAACTGCCTGGTTTTACACATCTGCACTGAGGGGTAATTTCCTCTAACACACTCAGCTGGTCTCCATACTGAGGTTTATGAGCTTCTCTGTGCCACGGATTAACACAAACCAGCAGAAATCTCAACATCAGAACAGAATTTCCAGAAGCGAACAGGAAAGTGCTCGAATTAATCCAATTTTCTCCAAACTGCCACACTTTCTTTTCACTCCCGCAACTATTTCAAAGGGTGAACGATGCAATTTTAACATCATCCCATGATAGAATTGCGTGTGAAAGAAGATCCTTTACACTCAGCATGTGGCCTTTACCCCCCGACAATCACATCTGCTTCCCAAAAAACACAGACTCACAACAACGCTGAGGCAACTTTCCGCCGCTCCAACCAACTCCCGGGAAATTCACAACAAGAAGCAGCCTTGCTGTTCTTCCTAACCAGGTGGGAGCACTTCCTGCGTTGGCGCCCTGCTGGACGCACCGATGCTAACTGGACGGGCAGCAGAAGCTTTCCTGCAAAAACACTAAAACTGGCCAAGTAGTTATGTCTGGTTTCTAATGCAAATATCTCAGTACACTTGAGATTAGATGAAACTGACTTACAAGTGACTTTACAGTGAGATAAAGGAGCCAATATTTCCTTAATATTGGTGAAAAAGTTTTAGTTCCACTGTCAGATAAATTCACTTATAACATTTTTCACGTGTTGTAAGTGAAATAATCTGCCAGTGAAATTAGTACTTTTTAAAATCAATATTAAATGAAATATTGACTTAAACCAAGCTCCTATTTCTTGCTGAAATGCTCTTTTCAAGTTTGTTTAATCTTGTTTTAAGTTAATTAGACCAATAATACTTGGCAAGATTTTGTGTTTTTGCAGTGCAAGACTAACAGGACCAAACTCACTATTCCCTTTTTACTTTTTACACTGCATAAACACAAAATCTTACCAAGTAGTTTTGATCTAGTTTCTAGTGCAAATGTCTTAGTTCACTTGAAATAAGGCTAAAGTAACTTTTCAGTAAGAAACATGAGCTCATTTTAGGCCAATAATTCATTTAATGTTGATTTTAAAAAGTATTAGTTCCACTAATTACACAGATTCTTACTGAAAAGTTACTTCTAAGTTAGTTTCCAAGTGTACTAAGATATTTGCACTATAACCTAAATAAAAATACTTTTTGTGTTTCTGAAGTAAGAAGAAAGCTGCAGCCAGCCTGAAGTTGTCAAAGTTTATCTATGTGGCACTTTTAACAAAGAAAGTTTGAAACTGCACTGAAGTTCTGGACAAGGACACATGAAAAATACCAAATCAGAGCAGAAGAAAATGATGAAAAGAGAATAAAACTAAAACATCCCAACAGAAAAGTTACAGCGTCAGACCTCAACTGAATGCCAACGAATCAAAATAAGTTTTAAGAATGAAAGAATAGGAGCAACAGCAGAGAAAAAGCCAATCTCTTTTTCTCTTAAATCAAGTCTGAGGGACATTTAATGGCAACTGATAAACATTTAGTTTGATAACCACTGATAAACAAAGCAGAGGGCGATTTCTGAACGGAGCTGAAACTCTCGGGTTTATCCGGGTCGAGCAGAAAAAGTTTGGCTTCCCAAACTGAAGATAAGCGATCTGGAAGAGCTCCTGGTTCCTGAGATCAGCGAACTCTTTAGATACGAATCACGCTTCTTATTTTGAGTGGAAAAACCTCCGAACCAGATAGGAAAAAAAAAAAAAATCAAAGGCGCTTTGTAGATAAGAAGAGATTTAAATGTGGTTCATCTGACAGGTTGCAGCCCAGCTTGGTGTTCCTCAGGGCCGGTCTGTGTGTCTGTGTGTCTGCATCCTGCGCTAGCAGGCTAACTGACAACATGGAGGCCAACTAAAGGAAAAATACAGAAAATAAAGGCATTGTCTAATTAAAGTACACCAATGGTATAAAATAGACACTACAGATTTCTTAGATTATTTTTCTTTTTCTATAGGAAGACAAAGTCTCATAGATCAGACACGATTTAACTCAAACTGTTGGTAAATTTTAAAATTAATTTCTCATTTACAGATAAATACATGGTTTTATCTTCTGCAATCTGTAATTGCTGATATTTTTTAACAAAATAAAAAACTGAATATGAAGCACCGTCAAATTTCTCTTCCGTTTTTATCCCAAACTTCCTGTTTTCACTCCATAATGTCCTGATCAAATGATCGTTTCCCGATTTAAAATCAAAGATTAGAATCTCAGAAGCTCTAAAAGTAAACCAGGCAGATTTATTATTTTTGTAATTCTGTTTTATTTTTTCCTTCAGACCAGTGGTGTCCAAAGAGCGGCCAGCGGGCCATTTGTGGACCCCGGACGGATCTAGTGCGGCCCCTACTACAACGCAGCACAGGTGGCTGATTCAGATGGAGAGTTTTTATTTACTAATCAGGGCAAAATTATTACAGACAAATTTCTAATGATTTGTCTTTGATAGAAAGTGGAACCGCGTTTATCCAGAGACTTTTACTGAAAAACCGAAATCAGCTTTTACTTAATTTATTACATTTGGCTAAAAATAGCAAAGAAAGTGACATAAATCCTGTTTGATTCCATCAAGCCCAAAAACATAGAATACTGGGTGATGTTTTGTTAATATAACAAACGTAAAATATTTTTTAAGTTTGACTGAATTACATTGCTTTTTCTACAAAAACAAAAACATTGAACTACTCAATTTACTTGATTTTTTTTGTTTTTATTTTCTTGGTTCTTTTGACTCCACAATTTTGTCCCAAAATCGTTTGGGCGCCTCTGGTTCAGGGGAAAGTTTTATAAAAGCCTAAATATGAATTTGGAGATTCCAGTTTTAAAAATATGTGAAACAAAAACATCTGAGCTGCTAAACCTTGACGATATTTAAAACAACAGCTGCATCAAAAACAACCAAATCATTGATGGACGACAAACCAAACGTGGCTCATTAATGGCACCGATTGCCGATGTGATCTACCGATTCCGATTTTAGCTGATACCGGTCTGATTTTGTCTGAAAAGTTGCATCTTTTTCTGATTTTCAGGCCTTTACAGAGAAAGATAAGATTGGTTTGTCATGTTAAAGATTGACCAATTTCCTAAAATTACGGAAATCTGAGCCGATTTATTGGAGCACGGCTGGTTTTAAAGCATTTAGATGGAAAACCTGCTACATTTCAGTGAAAATATCTGTTTAGACGAGTTTCAGTCATGAAACCGTCTGCTTGGTTTGCTCTGCAGGTTCAGGTTCAGTTTCGTGGCCCAGAACCGGGCCGGTACTCACCGTTCTGGCCATGGGCGGCGACAGCGAGCCGTTGTTCATGTAGGAGTCGCTGTTCATGTTGCCCATCATGATGTAGCCCGGGTAGGCCGGGTACGGGTGGCCTTTACTGTACATGTCCGGGTGTTTTCCTGGTCCAAACACACACACAGCAGAACCAGAGGCAGCGTTACTTTCTGTTTCAGCGAACAAAGCCACTCTGAAGTTCACCTGGTGATCGTATCGCTTTCTGTGGCTTTAACCCCTCGGCCCGCGCCGCCGCGGCCTTTTGTTCCTCCTTTCTGCCCCTCGTCAAAGAGAGGAGGGCGCCATTATGCGGCGCAACAATGGAGCCCCTCTGAGCCAATTAGCACCAATTAGGAGAACATACAGGCTGTGTCAAAGCAGGAGACGCCCCAACTGCGCCTCTGACCCGAGAGGAGGGGTCAGGGAAGCGTGGGGGGGGGCAGAGGCCGAAGGCAACATGGCTGGCGTGAAGAGGGAGGCCAGTGTTTGGTTTTGAAGGAGGAGGAACAAAAAGGAGGCACGCTCCGACTATGACTTGCAGGCACGGGGTCAGACTGCCGTGAGTCCCAAAGGAGGGAGAGGAGGGGGGGGCAATGAGTCCCTGGGGGGGCAATGAGTCCCTGGGGGGGCAATGAGTCCCTGTTGGGGCAATGAGACCCTGGGGGGGCAATCAGTCCCTGGGGGGGGCAACGTGTTGCCTCTGACATCACAAATCCCTGCAGCCGACGCACCACTCCCCAGGTGAAAACGCTTCACCTCCTTTTCCTGTTTTTTCTGTTTTGATTTTTTATTCTTAGCTTTTCCTGCAGGCGCCCTCGTCGCCGTGGTTACGGAGTCACCACAACGTGTCCGGACTGGCAGAAGAAAAAAACACTAAAGCTTACCAAGGTTTTGTGCTAAGATATCTACAAAATTAGAAAATATTTTCAAGTGCAAATATCTTCTAACACTTGAAATAAAAGGAAAAGTAACTTAGAATAAACTTTTCAGGTTGATTTAGTTCCTTAATGTTGATGAGTTATGAAATAATCTGCACTTTTTCACCAACATTAAGAAATTATTGACTTAAACAAATTGAAAAGTTACTTTTAAGTTAATTTAAAGCGTACAGAGACATTTCAGTCAGAAACTAGACTAAAGTTACTTGGTAAGATTTTGTGTTTTTGCAGTGCAGGACTAAAATGAGCATTTCTGCTGGAGTCGCCTCTGATTTGGATAGTAAAACTGAACGTTTGTCGTTTTCCAGGAGAAAGCAGCTGCAGCTGTGCATCTCTTACCGTCGTCAGGGTGCTCTCTGTGTTTTTCATGGTACGAATCTGGACCTATTTGGGACTGTCTAGCTGCCTGGAAGAGAAAACAGAAAGAAATCAGTCAAATTCTCACACACACACACACACACACACACACACGCACCCACACACACGATGCCCTGGCTGCGTAGGGGAGATGGAGCAGTGCTCATCAAAGCTTTAGAGGAAACACTTAATTAAGCTTCATGTCCTTAAGCAGCTTACAAATTAACTTATTTCCAATACTACTGGTCCGTCTCTCACAGTTCAAACCCAGAAAACGTTTGAGAAAATTTAAAAATATTAATGCATCTGCTGCTCCTCCAAACCAATCATCTGATTTTTTTAAAACATTCAAATAAGGAGTAATAATCTTAATCTCTCTGAGGAGAGGGAATGACTTCAGGGTGAGTCAGGTTCAACCTCATTAATATTCAGCCTCCGTCTCACGTTTCTGCGTTTAGTGACCAGCTTCACGCCAAAAAACATCAAAATTAAAGAAAATCCTCCAAATTCAGCTGCAAAGACTCAGAAAAGCTGCCCAACACTTTATTTTAAAAATTAACATGTAACTTAAATTTATAAAAGTATTTCTTCTCCTGATCACATTTTGGATTATTTTGACAGGCTCAATGAAGGAAATCATAAAATACAACTGGAATTATCAGGAATATGATAAATATCAGGATGAAGAAGTGTTTGACTCACAAGGCCCCAAAATATCCCATCCTAAATAAACGCATCTTATAATCTGTGTTTGTGTTCAGATTTGCCTCAGTCTGGATTAAGTTCACAAGTGTTTAAGGTTTCTGCAGGAGCATCAGCAGATTTTTTAAATCCAGATTTTATGAGCATCTATAAAGTTCCTGCAGGTCAAATTTAAATGGTTCAATCAGGAGTGACTCAGCTGATAAAAACTCTGTAGACGTGGAAACCGCAACCCGGATTAGGTCAAAATGAAGCAGTTTGAGGGGTTTAAAACCCAGATCTGGAGTGAATGGGGAAGTTTGAGGATTTGTTTTCAATCCAGATTGTGGGTAAATGAAGCCGTTTCAATGTCTTTTTATTAAAACTGATTATGGGTGAATGAAGCAGGTTTAGGGTTTTTGAATCCAGATTATGGATGAACAGGGCAGTTTGATGGTTTTAAACCCATATTGGGGGTAAATTACGCAGTTTGGGGGCTTTTTTTTAACCCAGATTCTGGGTGACCGGGGCAGTTTGGGGGCAGCAGAGCGGACTCACGTCGTGGCTGTTGCTGTTGGGGCTGATCTCGGACTCGTTGACCAGGGAGGACTTGATGTCCGCCAGGTCCCCTTCCTCCTCCGAGTGGCTGAGCTCGGCGAAGATCTGCTCCTTGTGCGGGTCGCCCTCGTCCTTGAACGGGATCATCTCATCCGTGGCGCAGAGCTCCGGGTCTCCGCCGCCGCCCGACAGCTGAGGCATGGTGCGGGGTTTGCGTGCTTGCTCCGCGGCTGCGGGGTTTCAGGTTAACTCCCACCGAGATCCGAGCGCAACCGAGCGGGCAGGAAGGAACCGCAGCGCAGCCGGAGGGTTTTCAGAGAAGCAACAGGAGGAGCGGAGCCGCAGGTTTTTGCGGGTTTTCTCCTTTTTCCCTCAAAACTATTAAAAAAGCTGAAATCTCTGAGCCAGATTAGACAGATCAGAATCCGGAGCTGTGATTAAAGAAGTCATGAGGAGAAATAAGGATCAGTTTTTGTCTAAATTCATCCTGAAACGAGTCAACAAATAATAATAAAAAAAGTGTTTTTATAAAAGTAAAAATAGTCCCTGCGTGATCCGGTGGAGATAAATGAAAACACGGTGAAGGGATGCAGCTTTAACGGGAATGAGCTGCAAATAAATCCTCAAAGCTGCTCGGATGAGGACAAATAAAAGCAAAAAATAAAAAGTCCTGAAACAATCAAATAAAAAAAGCAGAAAGACAAGAGAGGAAGAGCCGCCGTGGACCGACTTCCCACCGCCCCGCAGAGCTTCAGTGTAATGATAGCAGTGTGTGTGTGTGTGTTGATAATGTAGCTGCGCTCCCTCTTCCTCCTCCTCCTCTTCAGTCACTGGGAGGAAGGAGAGATGAAAGGGAAGCCGAGGCTCTGATTGACAGAGAGAGAGAGAGAGAGAGAGAGAGAGAGAGAGAGAGAGAGAGAGAGAGAGAGAGAGAGAGAGAGAGAGAGAGAGATTTAAGCACAGAGCCAATTCCCTCCAAACTGATGGAAAAAGTCCTAAAACAACCAAAAAATGACTTTAAAACTGTTTCAGTACGAAGCAAAAAATTACATTTATCTGTTTATATTTAGGTCAACTTAGATTGTTTTTGAAAAATAAGTACGATTTATTTTTAAGCAACATAAAATAAAAATTATCAAAAAACTAAATACTGCAGAATAAAAAAATGTAAACAAATACATAAATAATAATAAAAACGATATTTTTAATACAATAAAAGTATCAGCAATGTCTAAATACCGTAGAGTAAAAAATAAAGGCAAAAATAACTAAATATATTACGTGTTTATATAAATATTTTTTAAAAAAAATCTATATACTGCAGAGTAAAGACATAAAAAAATAAATGAATAAATAATATTTTATTATAATAAAAAATATTTAAAAATCTCTAGAGAAAAAAAAAAAGATTTTACAAAATGCATTAATATTAAAAATTAATATGGACCAAAATAATCTGTTTTTGTGCATTACAGAAGATAATTATTTAATCTGTGTGAAACTTTGTGTTTTTGTTCAAAATAAGCAACAGGAGTGAATTAAAACACATAAAATCAGATTTATTAATATCAACACATGCATTGTTTTTTTAAGATTACACAATTTACATCAGAGCTTAATATTGCTAAAAAATAATTAAAAATAAAAACATATAAGTTTTCCTTCAACAACTTTTTAAATAAAAACTAAAAGCACAGAATAAAAAGCGGCTTGTTTTCCGTCTGAGCCTGAGAGATTGCGTGAGAATCCAAGTTGGGATCTGGAGGCAGATCTTTATAAAGCGCGGAGGAGGAGTTAAAGGGGCGGGGCCGCGGCTGCCTTTGATCTGGCGGCGGCTGCCTCTTTCATCCCCAACTCCCCCCGCACCCCTCCCCGCTCTCCCTTTGTATGACTAAATTTGGGCCGAGTGTGGATCCGAGCCAACGTTTCCACGTGTGCGTTCATCCCAGCTGAGAGAGAGAGAGAGAGAGAGAGAAAGAGAGAGAGAGAGAGAGAGAGAAAGAGAGAGAGAGAGAAAGAGAGAGAGGGGGGGGGGCAGGGTCTCTTCCGGGTAAGGAGACGGCGAGGAGAGAGAGAGGAGAAAAAAAGGGAAAAAAGATCAAAGGCTTTTTGGGTTTTGGATTCAAAGCGCGAGACTGGCTGCATTCCAGAGTATAGCGGAAAGCGCGTGCTCCTCCACGCGCGTACAGATTCAGCCCTAAAAAAAAAACAGGGGGAGAGAGAGAGAGAGAGAGAGAGAGAGCCAATTAGACAGATTTCACACAGAACAACCGAACCTTTCATTGGAAAGACCCTCAACGTTAAACAGTTCTTATTTCCAGCCAAAAACTGCAATGAAAAGGTAAAAAAAAAAACAACAAAAAACACGCTTTGGATGTTTTCCTTCCCACCCTGCTGTAGGAAAAAAGTCTCGGTTCTACCTCATTACACTATTTAATTTAATTATCCGGGCCTTTTTTTTAAGCAAACAGCAGCAACCTCCTTTTCTTTTGATTTGGTTTTAAGCGATAAAGCTGGGAGGAAGAAGAGACTTCAGGCCTGCCAGGATGGGAGAGGAGAGGCGGGCCTGCTGGGCCCGACGCCGCCGCTGCGATCCAAAACAAGCAGATTACCGCTTCAATTATTCACATCTTCTCTCTACTTACCGGAAAATCAATACAAAACAAACTTCTAATTTCAATCCGAGTGTTTCTGACAGCTTATCACATTAAACTTTTGAAATTAATCAGAAAAATAGCAGCATAATCACCGCAAAGTGGTTAATTATTTAAAGAAGGTCACATCAAATCCGTAAAGTTAAGTCCCTGTTATTTAAATAGTAATACGGGCCTATTTTAAACGTTTGTTTCTGTTTATTTAGGTGATTTTAACTTTCAGCCCAAAACAATCCAAATAATTATCACATTTGATCAACAAAAACATGATTTTTATTTTACCTACATGGTTATTCTGGGAGTTATCAACAAAAATGACACAAAAAGAAACTGAATATTCACAGTTCGGTATCCAAGCATCAAAATGGAAAGTTTAGTGGAAGAAAAATATCCTCAGGCTATTAAATAATGTTTTCATGGAGACTTTTCAGAGATTTAAAAAGATAATAAACTGTGAGCTGTAATCGTTATATGAACTGAAATAAATGGATATATATCGCTCTGTGTGTGATAAATAGAAATAGTATGAGTTTAATTTATTGCAATAAATGAACTTTTTCAAGACATTTTAATTTACTGAGATGAAAATGTGGCAGTCGCAAAGTTTGGTCCCACCTCAGGCCAGGCATGAAAAAAAGACAAGCATAAGGTTTAAAATTTACCCTAATTTTAATTGAGGTTATTTATGTAGCGCAGGGGTCTCCAAAGTGTGGAGCGGGGGCCATTTGTGGCCTTTAGGAAGATTATGTGCGGCCACTCCAACCATAACACTAGAATGAAGCAAGTCTGGCCTTCAAATTTAGATCCCTGATTCAGACAAAACATTTTCTGAACCTTCAGACAAAATCAGCTTCTTATCTATACAGCCGATTTCTGTTTTATTGAATTTTTTTAGTCAATACAACCTGAAGCAGACTTTAGCTAACCTCAGTCTGGCCCTTTAATGGTCTGCATCGAGAACAAACTACAGATCCCTTTTATGACTAAAATATACTTTGTTTATTTTAATAAAGCCTTGCATGTTTAGACTATAAGAATAAAAAAAAAAACAAAGATTTATTTTTGATTTTTTTATTAAAAAATATATTTTGTGTGGCCCACATCATTTTGTTGATGATTGTGATAAAAATAATTTGGACCACTGGTGGAGTGTTGAATTTAAAAAAAAGAAATCCTGATTTATTAGAAATAATTTGATCATAGTGATATGTCACTTCCAGCTTCAACTCAATTCTGTCCTGTTTATGTTACAGTAGGTGATGGGAGTCAAATAAAATTGAGTTAATTGCACGATCTGTAATTGACTAATTGCATTTTAATTGAAAACTATATATCAGCAGAATAAACAATACAGATTCAACTTTCCAGTCAGGTTTATGTAATGTCTTTGAAGAAATCCTTCTGGAAAAACGTGACAGTAGCGTTAGCGCTGCTGCTACATGCTTAGCATTCATATGCTAATTTAGGCTTGAATAGCTTCACTGATAGGCTAACTGTTTTTAGTACAACTTGAACTGAACAACTGTCTTTTGCAGCATCCAATCAGATCGTTTTTAGAAGCAGACATTAACCCAAAGTGGGCTGACAGAAGCGGCTTTGTCATCCCATCGCTGCTTTTAGCGGCAGTGGCTTGTGCGTCAGATTTACGGGTGTACCAGAAACAAGAAACACAAAAGTTCCAGCTTCGACTTTAGTATACACAAAAAAAAGTGATTTCTTGCATTAAAATGTTTGTAAATAATTAATTGAAATTAACACGTTCCAGCCCTAACCTGAGCTAAACAGAGATGGCTAAGGCTAACCTGAGCTAACCAGAGATAGCTAAAGCTAACCTGAGCTAACCAGAGATGGCTAATGCTAACCTAAGCTAACCAGAGATGGCTAAGGCTAACCTGAGCTAACCAGAGATGGCTAAGGCTAACCTGAGCTAACCAGAGATGGCTAATGCTAACCTAAGCTAACCAGAGATGGCTAAGGCTAACCTGAGCTAACCGGAGATGGCTAAGGCTAACCTGAGCTAACCAGAGATGGCTAATGCTAACCTAAGCTAACCAGAGATGGCTAATGCTAACCTAAGCTAACCAGAGATGGCTAAGGTAACCTGAGCTAACCAGAGATAGCTAAGGCTAACCTGAGCTAACCAGAGATAGCTAAAGCTAACCTGAGCTAACCAGAGATAGCTAAGGCTAACCTGAGCTAACCAGAGATAGCTAAAGCTAACCTGAGCTAACCAGAGATAGCTAAGGCTAACCTGAGCTAACCAGAGATAGCTAAAGCTAACCTGAGCTAACCAGAGATAGCTAAGGCTAACCTAAGCCTTCAGAATGAGAGTTTTATGTTTGTTCCTGAACTGAACTAAAAATTGAGTGGAAAAAGCAGCCAAAGTCTAAAGAAAAAATGTTTGAATACCTGTTGGTAAGACTTTATTTGAAGTCATGTGCATAAGACTGACATGACACTATCATAAATATTCATGGAGTCTTCATGAATATTTATGTGTTGTCATATAGTGCAAAGTTGATACTTTTGATGGACTTTAATGCATAACTTTGCAATAAAACTGTCATTATTTACTGAATGACACTTAATGACAACAGTCATTAACATTTATGAAGACTCCTTCGTGTTCATGTCATGTATTATGTTTATGACCAATTTAAAAAAGCAGAGCAGGATCTCGTTGTACCATCCGAGTCCAAGCGACTAGACGCTGCACCCATGTGAAACATTTTACCATTTCCTAAACGACTCTGTAGCGATAATAAATCTTTTCAGTAAAGACGAGGTGTTGTGCAATAATTGAGGTTCAGGGAATTGATGACTAGGCTGCAAATGACAGACTCTGTGATGAAGCAGCGCCAGAACTTTCCCTCAACATCAAACCCGCCTCCGTGCATCGCCGCACCAGGATGGAGTTAGTTATCAACAAAAAAAAAGAAACTAGATATTCACAGTGCTGCATCCAAGCATCCAAATGGAAAGTTTAGTGGATGGAAAAAAATTTCATCCAAATAAGTTGATTTTTTCAAAGAAACTGAATTTTGAATTTTATTAATTGTGAGCTGTAATCATTAAATAAACAAAAATAAAAGCTTGATGTATATTGGTCTATGCGGGATAAATTTAAATAGCATATTTTAAAATTATTGCAATAAATTAACTTTTTGATTATATTCTAATTTATTCAGATGCATTTGTAATCTGTTGAGGTAACCAGTCGCAAAGTTTGGTCCTACCTCATGAAAAGAACAAACAAGAATGTAAAGTTTACCCTAATTTTAATTGAGTTCAGATTATTTATGTAGAGCAGGGGTGTCCAAAGTGTGGCGCAGGGGCCAGCTGCGGCCCATAGAGAGATTTTGTGTGGTCCTTCCATTCACAACACTAGAATAGAGTAAATGTGGCCTTCAAGTGCAGATTGTTGATTCAAATAAAACATTTCCTGATCCTTTTCACAGACAGTATCAGCTTCTTATTTACTGCAGATTTCTGTATTGTTTTCAGTTTTGTAGTAAACAGAAGCAGAACAAACTTATGTCATTGTTTTATTCTTATCTTCTCAATAACAAACTCGACATGTAAGGTTTTATTGAATGAACAAAAATAAAAATCCCCCGGATGGAAGTAGCAGAAAGGAGTGAAACGCTTAGAAAAAAAAAAGAAACACATTTGCATTTTTTTTTCTCCTAATGAGTTTGTAAGAGTGACCCCTCTGGATCGCACATGAAACGCAGGACTTCCTGCTGAGCTGTGACCTGGATTCAGTTGTCTCTCACTTTACATTTTGCATGTTGTTTAAAGGAAGAGTTGTATCTGCACACAGAGCATAATTTATCACCAGCAGATTCAGAAAGCTTTCAGACTGCTGGTTGATCTAAATCAGAAAGAAAAAAACACAGAATC
This sequence comes from Alfaro cultratus, assembly GCA_903066825.1. NCBI lineage: Eukaryota > Metazoa > Chordata > Actinopteri > Cyprinodontiformes > Poeciliidae > Alfaro > Alfaro cultratus. The sequence continues at coordinate 3,715 of CAEFZX010005647.1, read as the reverse complement.
AGCTGCAGACTTGATGAACATTATAATTTTGTTTCCTGATGTTTTCCCTCCTCTCCTAACTTTGGATTTGAAAAAAAAAAAAAAGAACTGTGTCAAACAAAATGCTCTTTGTTAAACAACACTCAGTCAAGGTCCTCCTTAGATCTATTATTGTCTCATCTTTTATCTGTTCTATTTTAATTGCAATGCACTATACTTCAAAGAGATATTAGCCTAATTATCTCCTGTTTGCTCTCTGTGCAGCGAAGCTCCACGAATGTTTGCTTATGGGATAACAGCCAGTTCAGTGGGACAGTTTATCAATACCAGTCAATAAAACTCACTTTCCAGATGATCTCACTGGTAAAATGGTTTCTTCACTGTCTGCTCCACCTGCTACTCATTCATAAAAAATAAAAAACACACCCTTGATGTAGAAATTACAGCCTTTTGAGTTCGCAGCCAAAACGACAGGAAACAAACATTAAATTATGATGAAAAGGCTGCAATTAAACGCAGCGGTAGACACGTTTATCACAGGTGCAAATCTAAACTAGGGGAGGTCCAAGGTGAGTGATTATTGGTGGAAGATGAGTCACCTTCTTAAAGGGGAGGAAAATGTCTGGAGGGGGGAAGATGGAGGAAGATATTGCAGACCTGTGATCTGTTGATTTATGGCTCTGTCTCAGACTAACTGTCATTAAAAAGAAATTATCTCCTAGATGAAAAAAAGGGAAATTTGTCCACTAAAGTGTTTGTTGGTTCAGATTGAATCCAGTTAAGAACCTTGAGATGACATCTGTTGTGTATTAGAGCTTAATAAGTACCAGTACAAAAAAACAAATAAATAAAATGTTGCATAAAATGCATTATTTCCTGCCCACCATAGTCCATCACACATCTCAATGCAATTTAGACAAATAAATAAACCTGACAGTCATGTTTTTGGACTGCGAAAGGAAGCCGGAGTACCCAGAGAAAACCTACATATGCACACGGAGAACATGCAAACTAAACAACAGATTAAAAACAATAAACACATATGAGCTCTTACGTCTATTTCTTAAGTAATTTAGCTGTAAAAAGTGGTTTTGAGTTGGCATAGTTGCTCATTGTGTGGAATGTGATCAAATGTGGAAACGTTAAAAGGTTCTGAAAACTATTTTAAGGCACTTTGTCCTCGATAGAAAAATACATATTTGTAAAGGTGACCTACTATGCTTCCTTTAACAGGTTAGAATAGGTCTATGAGCTGCAAAACAAGTTAAGTTTTTTTTTTTTTTGAACAAAATAAGTTTTAGATAAATAAATTTTAGTCTATTCTCCCCAACTCAATGTTTACACTCACATAAAAATGGCTGCAAACAGATGCACAAATATACAAAGACAACTGTACGTCTTTGAAAAACAGAAGTGGAGCCTCCTGCACAACCATCCAGAATGTAGCAAGTAATTTCTGGATGGTGAGTCAACAACAAAACCCTTGTCTCTTCTAGCAGCCATTGCACAGTGCATACAGCGGTAAAACCAGCTGACCAAACGTGCTGGAGCTCAGCTTGTGTTGCTAGGTAACGGGCGGTTTTCTACCGGGGTTGCTAGGTAACGCTCAGAGTCAGCTGATTTATGATGTTACATTCTGAAGGCTTTTGAAACAACCCATTTTCCAGACACCAAAAAACATGAAGTTATTGCCAAAAGAACTGTCAGGGTGGATTTTTAAAGCACTTGGTTTGTTTTCAGAACCAATTCGGACTCAAATGGAACAAGAAAGGCGTGTAAAATGTGAATTTTGGATCATACATTCCCTTTAACAAAAAAGCTGTTGAACCACAGTTGTTCTCTGACAGTGAACAAGTTGCTCTGGAGGATAAACTTCCCAGTATGCTACACCAGAAATGTTGTGAAATTATGTCTAAAGGATGACTGAAGAGACTCCTGTTGCTGATGGAGAAGACGTGAGCGCAGTTAGAGATCCGCTTTTCCTTCGCCTCACTCACTGCCAGACAACGTGCCGAGGCAACCTCTCTCTGACGCTCCACCGTCTCGACGCTTATACGCAACCAGGGAGGCTCCAAGGTGCAGCCAAAACCAGAGCGCTGCAGGGCTTTTTGATATGAAAACAGGCAGCTTGTTTGTGTTTGTGGGATCCTGCAGTCATCAATCCTACAGACTAATGAGCAGATTAACACTTGGCTGACCCAAAGGCCCAAAGGGAAAATCTCTGCAAGGATGTTCATCTGCAAACTTCCACCAGCTGGAACAATGTTGAGGTTTTTCATATTTTATTTGCTGTAAACCACAATATGCCTGATAAAAAAAACTATATCTTCCTAGAAAACAGCAAAACAACGCAACTTTTTGCATTATTAAACCGTATCTGTTGAATTTGCAAACAAATTTTGGATTGTAAATCACGTGTTTTTTTCTTTATAGATCAGTTGCTGAGAAGAATCTACAAATAAACCCAAAATATTTGACCCACAAAAAAGGGGAAAGTTTTCTGTATGCAGGTTTTTTTCATGGGATTTCACACATCAAAACATGAGACTGGAAATAAAATCTGTAGCTGCATTTTCATTACAAATGTACAAAAATCTATGTTCATATTCCACTCATGCTGGAAAAAACAATTTTGCAAGTAAAGTTAAATTAAATGGAATCAAAGACACATGTAAGTAACTTTGTTCACATGATAAGTCATTACAAAACATCTTCCTACCACTTCCTGTCATCTTCTGCCTATTTTCCACCAGTAGTAACATCCAGTTGTTGATCACATGATCCCTGTGATGCAAAAAAGAATTTTATTATTACCATTAACAGCATATACAACAAATATGGCAACAATATCTGTTGTATTCAAACCTGAAAACGTCAGCACAGGCTACAGATTTGATGTGAAGAAAATGTTTTCATTGCAGTTTTGTGAAAAACACTAAAATTGATATGGATGAAAAACAGAGAATGTGGCTTTAGCATCTAAGAGTGAAAGTTTGCATGGATTTCATCCAGTTAATAAAGGAGATGGTTTCAGCTGATCAAACTAAAACTCGGGAGGCGAAACAAACCTTTTTTGTATGTCTTGGGGTTTCCACATGTCCAGCAGCCGACCCGGTTCTCTTTCTGAACGCAGCCGCTCCTTTCATCCCGCTGCGTTCTTGGAGAAAGCACCGAGTGGAGTGACACGGCCTGCTGTGGGGGGGTCAGAGGTCAGAGCTGACCTGCTAAGAGGTCACGTCGCTCACCCCTCTCCCCCGTCTGGACCCAGGCTCCATCTCTGGGTCGAGCAGAGCTGTTGGAGGTCAAACCGGCAGAACCTCTGGCCCCGGTATCGGCTCGGTGTCTCATCACATCAGCGCTCTGGACTGAACAGTAAACACAGCCAGCCTGATCCGCCCACTCAAAGTTTGGCTGAAGGGGGGTAGTAACTAGTTACATTTACTAAACTTTACATTTACTTATTTTTTTATTACTTATAGGAATTATTGTCATTTTGGTCCTTAAAATACAATAAATATTCACTTAACCTTATATTTTGGTCTGTCTGATGATGTAATTTTTAAATATTAAGTGATTCATTATTTGATCAGTAACTCAGTACTTGAGTAGAATTTTTTTTTTTTTTTTTTACCATTTTCTGTTTGGGGGTTTGTCACCCCCAAACTGGAACAGTGGCTACAACAGATCCCAGGAACAACATCAGACATCTCAGTCCAGAAATGTGCAGTCCTAGGCA